>PYSR01000100.1:0-122394 GCA_003049425.1 Magnaporthiopsis incrustans | reverse complement strand
CCTACTAGAAAAGGCAAGGTGCATCCAGATAAATGAAAATACCCCTGTCTTTTTGTGCTCGCAACGATCGTTGCGGTAACGATCGTTGCCGCCGATCAGGCCCTAAGGCAATCGACCCCGACAGCCAGGAGGGTTTGTTGCAGCCCGGCCGCTCCGATGTGGTCGCGGCCCCTCCATTTTGTGGGGCAATGGGGTAGAGTCTCCCGCAGCTCGCGCCGATCCGACCTGAGGAGAAGTGGCAGGCCGCTGCGGACTCTCAAACCTCTTGCTTGTGGTGTTTATCGTCGAGAGTGCGACTACGGAAGCGTGTACGGTGAATCCTGTCGAGATCGTGCTGCAATTGCAAGAGCACGCTGGAGACTAGGCTGACAAGAACCCCTAAATGCAAGCGGAACGGCGCCCTACGTGGCAGCTGGCTGTCCAGGCAATGCCCCGATCCCCTTGAGTGCCGTTAGGCGCCTGGCGACGCAATAGGATTATGTCCCCAGAATTTACCCCTAAGGATATTCTGGTTGGCTGAGAGGGATGACCGGCGGGTCTGGCACCTAACGGCACTCGAGGGATAAGCCGGTTCAGCTGGCACGGAATATGCAAAAAAGGGAACCAATGGTGTCCAAACACAACCCCTGGTGAGTCACCAGGCTTGCTGCTGATACATCTCGAGGCATGCTCTCCCCATACAAGCCACCCCTCTCTTCTGCAGCCGGCTGGGGCGTATCCTTCTGTGTCTTCTCTGCAGGTGACCACGCACTCTGTTGCTAATATCACGCCTCTTACAGCCGACGCCGAGATGCATAGCGAAGACTTGTTGGGTGTGCAGAGTTGCCGATCCGTACGGGAGCGCTTCCATTCTAGAGTGCCGAAACCCACCATGGGCTCGGCTGAAAGATGCCACGAGACATGCAGCTTTTGCAGGCGCCGCGGCCTATGTGGATGGCGGCTTTGCAATCTCAGTGGTAGCTCTCTGCAGTAGGCTCCATTCGAGTGCATGATGAGGGCAAGTCAGGGCCGAGGCTGCAGCACCGCGAGTAGAACAATAGCTCGCTGCCAGCCATGAACAACCGTCGTGCCCTAGCTGCCCGCATACGTTCCTCCGTTTCGCGAGCGTCTAACAAGGCACGAGTTGACGCGTCCAGGCCATCCACGGCTTGGCAACACACCAGTCATTGTTTCATTCCGCCAGGCGCGCTGCCAAGGGTAAGGCGCGAGTTTAACCCGCCAGCCACCAGGTTAATCCCTAGGTATCGACTGAACCCACCTTGCTCCGACCATGCGGGGACTGCTATCGGGGCTACGGAGGCGGAACACCCCGCCCGTTCCGCTTGCATTGCCCAACTCAGACTCCAACTCCGAGGAGTTGCCGGCCGTCCTTTTCCCTGAGGGAATTAAGGTTCTATACGACGGCCCCGACGCCGCAGTCGACATCTGCTTTGTCCACGGCCTAAACGGTGATCGCGAGAGAACCTGGACCGCCGACGGACAGTCCGCGCCCTGGCCGAAGACGCTCCTCCCGTCCGAGCTCGAGGACGCCCGCATTCTCGTGTACGGCTACGACGCGTACGTCGTGCGAAAGGGCGTTGCCGCCTCGACCCGTCTGGTGGACCACGCCGCGAACCTCCTTGGCGACCTGACGTCGGACAGGGCCCGCTGCGGCGCGTCGTCTCGCCCTCTCGTCTTCGTCGCCCACAGCTTGGGTGGCCTCGTCTGCAAGAAGGCCATCCTCCTGTCGCGGAACAACCCCGAGCCCCATTTGCGCAGCATCTTCGAGCACACCAAGGGCGTCCTATTCATGGGCACCCCTCACAGGGGTTCCTGGCTGGCGTACTGGGCCGACTTGTCCGCTTCGGTGCTGGGCCTCGTCAAGTCCGCGAACAGGCCGCTGCTGACGACCCTGCAGCGGGATGATCAGCTCCTTGAGGCCATCCAACGCGACTTCTGGGCCATGGTGCGCGAACAACGTGAGGCTGGCAGGGCTCTTGGGGTCACATGCTTCTTCGAGGGGCTACCCTCGTCCGTCTTGGGGAGAACCGTCACGGTCGTGTCCAAGGAGTCGGCCACCCTTGAGGGGTACAGTTCTTTCAGCATTCACGCCAGTCATCGCGACATGGTGAGGTACGGCTCAGCCGAAGACAACGGGTTTAAGAGGCTCGTCGGCGAGCTGACAAGATGGCGAGACCAAGCAAGGGATTCGGCGGCTAGCCAGCCTCCGTCGACAGAAGCACAGATCCACGGGCCGGTTGGCTCATCTTTTTACAACCACGGCGGCGACCAAGTCAACGCACCCGGCGGTACTGTGAACATCAGCAGAGGCAGCGGCAACCAGTTTCCTGGGGCTACTTTCTCAGGAACCGTGCATTTCGGGTAGCGCGAGCGCTTGACGGTATCGATGAGATTGCCATGAAGCGCTTGGCAAATTAGATTCCTCTCATTGCTCGTAATATGTTTGCTGTTCGGTTGAGCCGACTGTTTTCATTAAGACGCTGTCACGGCACCAACGAGGCAAGAGGCCGGGCTGCAACAAATCCTCCTGGTTGAATTGGCTATTTAGAGTTAAATGACTTGACTTTGGTTACTCTGGATTCTGATGGCTCAGGTCTGACGGATGTACGCGACAAGCAAGCGAAGGAGCAGCTTGGCATTAAACAGAATAGGAAATGCCGGAAAGTCTCTCACCATGTGAGCATTTGCACCCAACCCACCTCAGCTGCAGGCGGTGTGATGTTGGGCTTCAAGCGCGTCGCCTTCTGCATGGAGGGCCCAATAGGAAACAAAAATACGCCATCTGCAAATGCGCCCAGCGATGAGCCGTGCCAGCGACGACGCCTCCACCCCGAAGCGGCTTTCAGCCCCAACCTGTAGTCCGATATCCAGGACCATGCAGCACTCTTTAGTTTTATCCTGATTCCCGCCGTACCTTTTTTAAACATCTACATCAAAGTACGGGAGACATCTTTTGGCATTTCGATTAAGAAAATTCCGCCTTCCGAAGTAGCCTGCCACTCCGCGCCTAGGGAGCAGAGCCCGGCGAGCTGTGGGAGACGCTCCCGCAGTTGCCCCACAATGGAGGGGCCGCGACCGCATCCTTCGAACCCGCCCTTCCACAACACCGGCCGCGACCAAATCAACGCGCCTGACGGTACCGTGAATATCAGCGGCGGCCCCGGAAACCACCTTACCGGGGCTAATTTCTATGGCAAAGTGTATATCGGTAAGAGCGCTCCTGCCGGTAGCCAATCCTTCATAGCTAATTCGTTACTAGGAGGCCCCCAGGTTGACGAGGCTACTGCGCGTTCTTTGGAAAAAGAAGGTTCGTACCGCCATCCGCCCGACTTCCATCACATTTGAACCTCCTTTGCCGAAGAAGCCGCCGCAAGACTGACAGCTGACGAGCACAGCCTGCCTCCGCTCTCTCGGCTTCCGCGACATAGACGCTCGGCAGCACGACATAGCCGCTGCGTATCCAGGCACATGCGACTGGCTGTTCGGCACCGCCCAGTTCCGGAAGTGGCGCGACCGCGCCGACCTACCAGCCCACAATGGTGTCCTCTGGATCAAGGGCAAGCCGGGCGCGGGCAAGTCGACCCTGATGAAGCATGCTCTACGCCACTGCGAGGAGGTTTTCGACAACCACCTGATCGTGGCATTTTTCTTCAATGCTCGAGGCGAGATTCTCGAGAAGACGCCTCTAGGCATGCTGCGGTCGATCGTATACCAGCTCCTCGATAAGGACGACACGCTGTACGAACGATTCCGCCCCATCTACAAGAAGCAGATGATGTATAAGGAAGGGGAGTGGGCGTGGCGGCAAGCACAACTGGAGGATTTCTTACGCTCGGTGGTCAACAAGCGGCAGTCGAAGCCACTCCTCCTCCTTGTCGACGCGCTCGACGAGTGTGACGACCGAGATGTTCGAAATGTTGTCGGCTTCCTTGAGCTTTTAAGCATCAACGCCGTCCAAGCCGGTGTCACGCTGAGGATCTGCCTTTCCAGCCGCCATTATCCCACCATCAGCATGAAGAAGACTTTGGAGTTGACCGTGGAGGCGAGCGCAGAGCACGAAAGGGATATTGCTACATATATCAAACAGAGGCTAGAAGGGCACGATGACGACATCAAGGCCAAGGTTCGGGGGAAAGCAGGCGGCATTTTCATGTGGGTCGTTATTGTGGTGTCGCTGCTCAACCAAGCCTACGACGACGGCCGTTTAGAGGCCATGCGCAAAGCACTCGAGGAGGTGCCAGCCGATCTCGAAGAGGTGTTCAACAAGCTCTTGAGCAAAGACGATCCGAATAAGGCCGAGACGATACGTATGCTCCAGTGGGTACTGCTCAGTCAGCGGCTGCTGGAGCCCGAAGAGCTCTTCTTCGCCGTGCTAGCGGGAACGGCTCCGGTGTACACTGGGCCGTGGGACCGATCAAAGATTACCATGACCACCATCCAACGACGCATCACCGCCTCGTCCAGGGGCCTCATTGAGGCGCGAACAGGACATGCAGCGTCTGTGCAATTCATTCATCTATCGGTCAACGACTTCCTGTTTCGGAACAAGAGACTGCAGACGCTGGATCCGACGCTGGAGCCAGACCCGATCAGTGCTAGCCACGGGCAGCTGTGGGATCGCTGCCGTTCCTTTATCCAGCAACTAAACACTACATCAACGAGCGAGCGGCGTATGAGGGAGTTGAGCGACAACTATCCATTTCTGCAGTACGCAGCGAGCCACGTATTCGAGCATGCGGAAAAGGCGCTGTCCGGAGGGGCAATGCGAGAGGAGATTGTACGATGGCTGCAAATGGGGAACGACTGGTTTGAGTGGTGGAAGACATTTCTCTCGGCGTTCGACGGTCGCGGCAAGCGTTCATACTTGCAGAATAATATGGATGCAGGACTCCTCTACGTGTTATCGCTTTGTGGTTACCAAGAGCTAGTCACCGCTGTTCTAGAAGGAGGTAGCGCCAACGTCAACACGCAGGGCGGGGAATACGGCAACGCGCTGCAGGCCGCTTCTGTTCAAGGACGTCCCGAAATCGTGCGGCGGCTGCTCGAGCGCGGCGCCGACGTTAACGCGCAAGGCGGCTTTTACGGTAATGCGCTGCAAGCCGCTTCTGCTAAAGGACGCGCCGTGACCGTGCTACAGCTACTCATGTACCACGCCAACGTTAACGCACAGGGCAGACAGTATGGCAATGCGCTACAGCCCGCTTCTACTAAAGGATATGCCGAGATCGTACGGCAGCTGCTCGAGCGCGGCGCCAACGTTAACGCGCAGGGCGGCTTTTACGGTAGCGCGCTGCAAGCCGCTTCTGCTAAAGGACACGCCGAGATCGTGCAACAACTGCTCGAGCACGGCGCCAACGTTAACGCGCAGGGCGGGCAATACGGCAATGCGTTACAAGCCGCTTCTGCTGAAGGACACGCCGAGATCGTGCAACAANGCTTCTGCTGAAGGACACGCCGAGATCGTGCAACAACTGCTCGAGCACGGCGCCGACGTTAACGCGCAGGGCGGGGAATACGGCAACGCGTTGCAGGCCGCTTCTGTTCAAGGACATCTCGAAATCGTACAACAGCTGCTTGAGCGCGGCGCCGACGTTAACGCGCAGGGCGGGAAATACGGTAACGCGCTGCAGGCCGCTTCTGTTAAAGGACATTCCGAAATCGTACAACAGCTGCTCGAACGCGGCGCTAACGTTAACGCGCAGGGCAGCTTTTACGGCAACGCGCTGCAAGCCGCTTCTGCTGGAGGATACGCTAAGATCGTGCGGCAGCTGCTCGAGCGCGGTGCCGACGTTAACGCGCAGGGCGGACATTACGGCAACGCGTTGCAGGCCGCTTCTGCTAGAGGACATCCCGAAATTGTACAACAGCTGCTCGAGCACGGCGCCGACGTTAACGCGCAGGGCGGGGAATACGGCAACGCGTTGCAGGCCGCTTCTGTTCAAGGACATCTCGAAATCGTACAACAGCTGCTCGAGCACGGCGCCGACGTTAACGCGCAGGGCGGGGAATACGGCAACGCGTTGCAGGCCGCTTCTGTTCAAGGACATCTCGAAATCGTACAACAGCTGCTCGAGCACGGCGCCGACGTCAACGTGCTGACGTCCACAAGCCCGATCGCTAGAAAGAAGTTGTCGCGGAGACGGTTCTTGAGGAGTGGACGAGGTGCCTGGCTCTTAGAACATACGTGTTGCTGCATCTGACACGGCTTTGGTTGTAAGCAATTCTGCCGCTCGCGGGTTGGTTCATAGTCCGGTTTCTTAGAAGCCGATACCTGGTTCTTCCGGGATTGCAGCAGCTTGGCATTGCGGCACTGGGAGTCGACGCTTGGCCGACATTTGGCGCGTGGCTAGGTTTTCGCAAGCCGTTCGATACAATTCTCGCACCGCGATGTACGGTGCCGAATCCCTTTCCGCGCTTTCTCTCCTTTTTCTCTCTTTGTATTGTGTATCATAACGTGCCACAGGAAAGGCGTTGGAGGAGCAGTTGATTTATACTTGACAATTAGATTCTCGCACCTTCTCGATGGTTCGCCTCTTCTGACCTCTTCTGACGGCTGTTGGTGCCATAAACGGTACTTAGTATTCGGCGATGCTAGTATTATTAATATGCATTGCGCGGGAGCGTGGTCATTATGATCATATCGCGAGGTGAGCCAAAAATCTATGCTGATACGAGAACCTGTAGAAGAACATGTTGGCGTGACGAGTGCATGGTCCAATGTGCCTGAGCCTCCCACCGGCAGCAAGGTCGACCCCGCGGCGTGGCTTCTGTCCGCCGAGGGCTACGGCATCAATCAACAGCACCGCCTCGCGGCCAGGAGCTACCCAGGGGACCTTGATCCACTTGCGGTCGATCATGGATCGAATTCGCCGAGATTTTGACTCGGTGGGCATGTCGGGGATCGTGTGGGGAGAGGAACTGCGTCGGCTACTCCGAGCACATGGGCATGAACGGACGGACCCATGGACGCGTACATGTACGAGAGTGCGGCCGCGAGGCGTCGGGAAGCGCTCATCTCGAGAGGGTGGATCTGAACACGGAGCGCGAATCGTACCACGACATACTCATGAGCGAGCTCGTGGCTGGCCAGGGAGTTGAAGCCGATGAACCTCGTGGTGGCGGTGGCGAGGCGCGGCCGGTGGTAGCCCGGGCACGAGCCGTACTGCTGCATCTTGTGCAGGTTTCTCTTGTGGCCAGCTTGCTATGCTCGGTCGAGGATGCCATCTTTGGCCACGGCCGTCTCAGGCGTCATGTTGTTGAGCCTGTACTGTACTGTGCTGGGTGTATCTCTCGAGCACGTCCGACTTCAAAATCGAGCACCAAACCTCCCACCGGCTCGGGGTTGTCGAGACGGCGGCGGCTGGGTAGGGCGTGCACTTCACCTCGTTGTCCACCTTGACGACCAGATGACGAGTGTCTATGCAGGGCACCAACTGCGACGCTGGGTGGACCATGATCTCAGGCAACCTTGATGGCCTCGTCCAGAATCGTCCTCGGAACGGCGAGAACCGCGAACCCGTCCGTGTCATCTGCCAGCTTCAGCCACGCCTCGGGAGTTGACATGGGAACGTCATGCGGGGACGTCCTGGGTATCGAGTTGGAGAGGTGCTTGGACACCTCGTTGGCAACTCTGGGGAGCCCCTGCTGCATCGCGTGCTCGTAGAGAACGTTGACCATGTTCGATGTACCCTGCACATCCGGCTCTTGTCGGCCATGAGCACCGTCTCCCTCTTCTTTTCCATGTAGCAGCTCATCATGGGCGTGAGCATGAACGCCAGAGCCGTTCCCCACAAGCCCCCTCTGACTTCGTATTCCCCGAGGCGCGGTGGCGGCGTTGCTCCTGGGGAAGCTCGCGCTCGAGGGCGTGCTGTGCGGGCACTATTCGCGATGCTTAGCATGGACTGCCCGTCGCCCTGATGGTCCGCATCGTAGTCGTCAGGATCTGCCTGAGATCTGGCGTTGGCATTCAAGCCGGCTTTCTTGAGCATGTCCCTCTCGAGGGGGACGGCCTCCGTCTTCTTGGACATCTTCTCGAACTCGTAGTACATCTAACCAAGACCAGGCCCAACAGCATCGACATGGTCAAGAGGGCGGTCATATCGGTCTTGGACACGACGCAGATGAACATGGTCCTCTACGATATCACGTCGTTGTCGTTCAGAATACGCACGAGCATCTACGAGATGGCGCAGGCGGCTGCTTGGTCAATTAGAAGGACGATGGTGATCTTCGGCGCGGGCAGGTTCCAGGAGTGGTGCCAGGTGAAGCTCGGGCTGTTCTCGTACATCGCCGTGGACCCGAACATCTACGTGGAGCAGCGCAGCTGAGCAGGAGCAGGGACCTGGCGCCGATCATGCCCTACGATCCGACCAAGTCGAGTCCATGTTGCCGAAGCGGCCAGGGCTCCTGTTCTTCTGCAAGGCCAGATCCGAAGGCTTCTTGGCACACCCCGACGTTACGGCAGCTATGTCGACGGCCTGCATACCCGCAGTCTTCTCGTTCAGCATCTCCTACCACATCCAGGTCGTCAACAGGCTCGTGCCCAACCACTTTAGGGTTTTCGGATGCGGATGCGTCCACGGCAACATGGAGAACCGGGTGGTGGGTTCCCCTACCATAACCATGGAGATGACGAGCAGGACCGACAACTTGCCGACCACGGTGACGTCCAAGTTCGCCAAGTCCACGCATGTCGAGTCTGTCTTGTACACGAGGTCCGTCCCAACCTACAGTTGACATCGGAGGCGCTCCCGCTGGTCTGGAAGGACGTCAACGGCAGCACGAACGCCATCATGAGCAGATGCGTCATCATGTGCTCGTCATGAACCTGAGTGTGTACGGGGGCTTGTCCGGCTTGTTGAGCATGGCCGCGGTTGCAACACGCCCATCTCGGTGGTCGAGTACCAGACCTGGCACGTGGTTGCGGGCGGCTTCGGCAACGGGCGGTCGCAGAAAACGGGAAGGGCGTGACGGCCGGAGCTCGGCGAGGCCATCGGTGACCACGGCGTCGTTGACGTTCAAAACAAAGTTCGGCATCAGCATCGACGCCTCTCCAAGCCTGGGCGTACCTCCTCTCATCTTGCCCCTCGCGACCTTGGGTCCGACTACCTCGTCCCTCGCGAGGTGGTGCTTGAGCGTGGCCATATGCACGATCTGGGTCACGCGGCTTTTCCCATACTTGCACTTGACCGTCCTCACCTCTCTGTTCGAGTCAGCGAACGCCAATCTCTTGCCGCGATCTCCGGCGTATCCCTCGGGCAGCTTGGGCTGGTAAGCGACCCCCTCCTCCACGGTGTAGACCCTCCTCCCCTTGGCAGGCGTCCTCATCCAGAAGTCCGTCATATTGCCGCAGCAGTCCGTAGACACGGACATCTCCCTGAACAAGTCTCCTATTCCTCCGTGGTGTTCTTGGTGCTCACTAACACGTTCGGAACGGTGGATTCGCCGCTGACCGTGTTCACGATGGCGGGCATGTCCCTGTAGGGGTTTAGCTCCCCGACCGTGAACTTGATGCCGTGCCCGAAGGTAAGCTTGTCGCCAACCTTGAGCTTGTTGACCGTTATGTGGACGCTCGCCACCCGCATCTCCGATTTGCTCGTGGTAACATGGCCGTTTTCAAGCACCAGCTCGGCCGCGGCCCTGTGACGAGGGCGCAAGATGAGAGATGGGACTCCCAAACCAGAGCTGCTGATGCAGAACTTTTGGTTTTGAACGTGAGACGACGGACGGACATGACCAAAGTGCTCCCTCCGTATGTTCTGTTCCCGTTCTTCTGCGACTAGCCCACGCCCCAAACCACCCGCCCGATACGCTCAGGTTCATAAAGAGCGACACCATCACACACACACACACACACCTTTTTATAATCGGGCTGGCGCTGTCATCTGCATCTATATCTACTCATACCGCGATCGACATCGGGCATTGAGCTAACTGTATAAAAACCGGCTGGCTCGACATACATGGGTTACCGCAAAAGCCACCCTTGCGACTCGCCACCGCGGTCTCCTTGGTCAGTTGGTTTCGACGAGCAGTCAAGGCCCCCTGTCGCTCGTTGTGCGAAGATCCGCAGCAGTCGCCGCCGATAAAGTGGGCCGGCTCTGTCGGGGATATCATGAGCGAGGGCAGCGATGAGCTTACCGCAGTTGCGGCGGCCAAGGAGACGCTGAAAGACCATCCGGAACGGCACTCGAATGTGGTTGTTTGGGAACGTGGGATATTGCTTTTATGGGGAGGGTGTCAGCGATGCGGAACTTTGTTGCCGGCTGGGGGACAAGACGTGCGCGAGAAGCATGCCTTTTTGCATTGATATATAGCACGAAAATATCGACTCTGGAGGAGGCTTCTTTTCTCAACCTAGAGGGCGCCTCTTCCGGAACGATATTTGTGGGTCCCCCGACTAATTCTCCCTGTAGACTCCTGGGAGCCTTCCCTTCCACGTGATGCACTAGCCCCAGTCCTGTGGCTTATGCTCCTGTTGTGGGGTGAATTGCTTCCACGTCGCAGCTCCGATTGATTTTACCACGACCTCAAGAACATCGCTCCGAGGCGGGCCTCAACAACTAGTCCCCGCCCTCGTCCGCCTGCCCGCCATGAACTACGGCAAGAAAGACGAAGATGCCGAGAGCGGCGTGGTCCGGGTCGACCGCACCCAGGTCTTCCAGGAGGGTGAGCACAGAATCCAGAATGCAGAACGGCAGACAGGCTAACTCGGCCCAGCACGCCTCTTCAACAACTCGCCCATCCAGCCGCGCCAGTGCCGCATCCTCCTGACCAAGATCGCGCTCCTCCTGTACACGGGCGAGAAGTTTCCCACCAACGAGGCCACCACGCTCTTCTTCGGCATCTCCAAGCTGTTCCAGAACAAGGATGCCAGCCTGCGGCAGATGGTGCACCTCATCATCAAGGAGCTGGCCAGCTCGGCCGAGGACATCATCATGGTCACCAGCACCATCATGAAGGACACGGGCGGCAGCACCGACGTCATCTACAGGCCCAATGCCATTCGCGCCCTCTGCCGCATCATCGACGTGCGTCTGCTCCTACATTCCGTTTGCTCTGTTGCCGACTCTATCTTGCATCCGTTGCCGAACCCTGCCAGTCTCGTACGGGCGAGCCCTGCTAACTGGCCCTCAATGAGCCCAGGCCACCACTGTGCAATCGATCGAGCGCGTCATGAAGACGGCCATCGTGGATAAGAACCCTTCGGTGGCCCAGGCCGCGCTCGTCTCGTCCTACCACCTCCTGCCCATCGCCAGGGACGTCGTCAAGCGCTGGCAGAGCGAGACGCTGGAGGCGGCCGCCAGCGTCAAGAACCTGGGCGCCTTCACGCTCGGCTTCTCGGTCGCCACGGCCGGCTCGCCCCTCAACACGTCCACCATGACGCAGTACCACGCCATCGGGCTGCTGTACCAGATGCGCAAGCACGACCGCATGGCCCTGGTCAAGATGGTGCAGCAGTACAGCGCCCCGAGCCAGATCAAGAACCCGGCCGCGCTGATGCTGCTGGTCCGGCTGGCGGCGCGGCTGGCCGACGAGGACGGCTCCCTGCGGAAGCCGATGATGATCCTGCTCGACGGCTGGCTGCGGCACAAGAGCGAGCTGGTCAACTTCGAGGCGGCGCGCGCGGTCTGCCACGTCAACAACCTGACCGACTCGGAGGCGGCGCAGGCGGTGCAGGTGCTCCAGCTCTTCCTGTCGTCGCCGCGCGCCGTCACCAAGTTCGCGGCGATCCGCACGCTGCACGACTTCGCGTCGGTCAAGCCGCACATCGTCAACGCCTGCAACCAGGACATCGAGCTCCTCATCTCCAACGGCAACCGGTCGGTCGCCACCTTCGCCATCACCACGCTGCTCAAGACGGGCAACGAGGCCAGCGTGGACCGGCTGATGAAGCAGATCACGGGCTTCATGTCGGACATCACGGACGAGTTCAAGGTCACCATCGTCGAGGCGGTGCGCACGCTGTGCATCAAGTTCCCGAGCAAGCAGGCCGGCATGCTGGCCTTCCTCAGCGGCATCCTGCGCGACGAGGGCGGCTACGAGTTCAAGCGGTCCGTGGTGGAGAGCATGTTCGACCTCATCAAGTTCGTGCCCGAGTCCAAGGAGGACGCGCTGGCGCACCTGTGCGAGTTCATCGAGGACTGCGAGTTCACCAAGCTGGCCGTCCGCATCCTGCACCTGCTCGGGCTCGAGGGCCCCAAGACGTCGCAGCCGACAAAGTACGTTAGGTACATCTACAACCGCGTCGTCCTGGAGAACGCCATCGTGAGGGCCGCCGCCGTCACGGCGCTCGCGCAGTTCGGGGTGGGCCAGAAGGATCCCGAGGTCAAGCGCAGCGTGCACGTGCTGCTCACGCGCTGCCTCGACGACGTCGACGACGAGGTCCGGGACCGTGCCGCGCTGAACCTGAGGCTCATGGAGGAGGAAGACGAGCTGGCCGAGAAGGTTGCCAAGAGTGGTGAGTTGCACTTTTTTTTGCAGCACGCACGTCCCATGGCCCTCCCAGTTTGTACCATGCACATCCCATTGTCTTCCCCCAGTTGCGGCACCCTCCCCATGTCTCCATGCTGACCCCCACAGATAACGTCTTCTCCCTCCCCGACTTTGAGAAGCGGCTCGTCGCCTACGTCACGTCGGACGACAAGTCGACCTTCGCCGCCCCCTTCGACATCTCCACCGTCTCCTCCGTTAGCAGGGAGCAGGCGGACGCCGAGGATCGGAAAAAGAAGCTCACGGCCACGGCCCCCTCGCAGCCGCCCAAGTCCACACCCGCCAAGGCCCGCCCCAGCACGGCCGAGGCGGCCGCTTCGGCGTCGGCGGTGGCGCACGCGTACGCCGAGATGCTGCCGCTGCTCCCCGGCGTCAAGGCGTTCGGCCCCGTGCTCAAGTCGTCGCCGGCGGTCGAGCTCACCGAGGCCGAGACCGAGTACGCCGTCAGCGTCACCAAGCACATGTTCAAGGAGCACGTGGTGATGCAGTACGACATAACAAACACGCTCCCGTCGGCGGTCCTGGAGAAGGTGACGGTGCTGGTGACGCCGTCGGACGAGGACGAGTTCGAGGAGCTGTTCATCATCGAGGCCGACGAGCTGCCCACCAACAGCCCGGGCGCGTGCTACGTGGCCTTCAAGAGGGCGTCGGGCGCGGGCTCCACCACGGTCGCCACCTTCTCCAACACGCTCCGGTTCACCATCAAGGAGATCGACCCGTCCACGGGCGAGCCCGAGGAGTTCGGGTTCGAGGACGAGTACGAGGTGGCCGACTTCGACCTCCACGGCAGCGACTACGTGGTGCCGACCTTTGCCAGCAACTTTGAGCACGTCTGGGAGCAGGTGGGCGCGGCGGGCGAGGAGGCCGAGGAGACGCTGCAGCTGAGCAGCATGAAGAGCATAGCAGGTGGGTTTCTATTCCCATTCATGGTCCCTCTAGGACTGGACTGACCAACAACCCCACACAAACAGAGGCGACGGAGCTGCTGTCCAGGACGCTGTCGCTGCAGCCTCTGGACGGCACCGACGTGCCCACCAACCAGTCGACGCACACGCTCAAGCTGCTGGGCAAGACGGTGTCTGGCGGCAGGGTCGCGGCCAGCATCCGCATGGCGTACTCTTCCAAGTCGGGCGTCACGACCAAGGTTGTGGTGCGGGCCGAGGAGGAGGGCGTTGCGGCACTGGTGGTGGCAAGCGTGGAGTGACGAAAACGCCGCGTATTTTTTTCTTTCGTTTTGGGTCCGCGGTCGGTGGTCTGCCTGTTGGTTTCTTTCGTCGGATACATTCAAACCAGCCGGAGTTAGTTTATTTCGGGCACGGGCTGTAGAAGGTCATTAACCGGACGAGGTTGAATGAGAAGTAGAGTGAGGAACTTCGCATGAAGGATGCGATTCAGACCGTCTCATTCGTATCTGCCTGTGGGATCCCACGTCACTGGCCGAGTCAATAAACCTACTCCGTCGCCAGCACAGCCCGACAGGCCACAGGGACATCAAAGGTGATGGTACCTGAAACCCACGGAATGCCATCGGGTTCAGGTAGCTGCACACTGGGTCGCATTTCGCGAATTAACTTTTACACCCCTGCGACATGTGCACCTGAGAAGGGACTCCCAAATATGGTCAATTGTTACCTTTGCGGAAACATTGGAGCAGTGTGGGTCGTGTCGTGTCCACCCAGCCGTTCGTTCCCTGCACCCACCATTTTCGTGACCGGACGACTCGAGCCACGCCGTCTATTCGGTGACAGGGGAAAAGAAGATTTCTAGAATGCGACATATATGCACTGCCAAACACCAGACGAGACGGACCGGGGTACGGCATGCATGGTGTGGATTCGGTGTACATACGTGTGTGAGCTTTTGACCAAGAACAGAAAGAAGAGGTGGAAACAATGCTCCGACAAGCAATCCCCCTGCGACCGGTCAAAATAGCATCAGCGCACGCAGGCAGGCAGAGCAATGATGCTACCGTGCCGCACCAGCCCGGGTTTCGCATCAAGGGCCATGACACGGGCTGGTGCATGGTGGAGACCAGCGGAAGGCGCGCCCACCAGCGCGCCATCATGACTTTTTTCGCGGGCATATAAACCGTGGGCCGGACTGCCTGGTCTGCCAAACGAAGCTCTCTCTTCACCAGCCAACCCTTTCCATTTTTTCCTTTCGTTTTTTCCTTGGGTATTTCCTTGTTGTCTTTTTTTTTTCTATTCTCATTTCTCTTCAACCGCAAACTCGCCCAACATGAGGTTCGACCTGTCTTACCTCATGGCGCTGATCGCCATCGGCTCCCTGCCGGCCATGGCCACGCCGTCATCCGACCAGGACGACGCCCTGGCCCAGCGCGACATCCAGACGGGCGCCGTGCTCGAGGGCTCGGTGCCCGTGGCCAAGGCCAAGCGCTCGCCCGTCAACATGGCCGCGTACTCGGACTTTCTGGCCAAGCACGGGCCCCACGGCTCCGAGACGGGGCGCAAGCCCAAGGTTGCCGCCAGGTCCCCCGAGCCCGCCAAGGGGAAGCCTCCCGGCATCGAGGTGCCCCCTAAGCAGGGCTTCTCCGGCACGGGCCAGCCCAGGGCGCCCGGCGGCAAGCCCAAGCCCGTCACCAAACGGCCTCCCAAGATTGAGATCCCGGGCCGGAAGAAGCCGGATCCTAAGTACAAGGCCCATGCCCCGGCGCCGATCGGCGTTCCGGCCAGGGAGCCCAAGGTGGCGGCGAGGTTTTACAAGCCTCTCGGGAAGCGGCCTCCTCGTGGAACTCCAAGCGCCGGGAGGCGAGGCGATTACTTTTAGGGCACCACCCCCAGGGCGCCCGCGGTCGCGAGCCCAAGCCCGCAGCCAGACACCCCGCAGCCGGTCGAGGTCCCGGGCCAGAAGGGGCGCCGATCCCGAGCATACAAAAGCGGGCGCTCTCTGTCGCTCACTGTTCGGTTACGGGCGTTGGTGGTTGTGTGATGGTGGCGAGCAGGTGGTTTGCGACATGCTCAAAGGTTAGCATTGGCACCTAGGTTTACAAATCCGACATTGTTCAGCTTTTGCAGGGTCCGTGTAAAGCAAGCTGTGGATGCCGTGCGTGGCCATGTTATTGCCAGTTCTCGATGGCGCCTTGTCCCTGTTTCGCACGTTTGGCTTGGCTGTGATGGGTCCCCGGATATCTCGCATCAAGCCAAGCACCCAAAGCCAACTGCATGTGTGATGTGTGAAGGTGGTCGGGAAGCAGGTGCCGAGTGGCTGTGATGCCGTCACTTACCTGGCGTCGGTGGGAGGATCGCTGACCTGGCCCTCTTTGGCCAACTACTTGCTGCGTGGTGGTGGAAGCCTTCTAGCCCCGAGCAGATGGACCGCAGATCAAGTCAGGCCAGCCAGCTCGCTGGCTACTCTGCCCGCCAGTCCTACGGCCCGCGATGCTTGTTCCTTGCGACGGCCGCGCACGCCAAGCCCTTGTCGCCGTGGCCGAGACTCCCC
Source organism: Magnaporthiopsis incrustans (assembly GCA_003049425.1). Taxonomy (NCBI): domain Eukaryota; kingdom Fungi; phylum Ascomycota; class Sordariomycetes; order Magnaporthales; family Magnaporthaceae; genus Magnaporthiopsis; species Magnaporthiopsis incrustans. The sequence continues at coordinate 106,443 of PYSR01000100.1, read as the reverse complement.
GGCGTGCGAGGTTTCGACGTGACCTAGGCAAATGAGGAGATGGCAAAGACCTCGTTTGTCACGTCCAGGGTGCTCGAGCGTGTGGCCTCCCAGCCAAACGGTCTTCTGTGCCTCCCTCGACCGGAATTCCACACCTTGGCGCGCCTGCCGAGACGGGCAAGGATAAATCCAGCACTGCATGCCATTGGACCCGTAGGGGGCGTTGGAGATGGCCTGGGCCGTATGGATGCTTTTTTTTTTTTTTTTTTTTTTTTTTTGGGAGCATCGGCTACACCTGGCTCCAACTCGGGCCCGGCCACACCCCGCGGATTCGTTCGACTCGGCTTCGACGAGAGGGTCCTTCTCCAGGATCCGCTGCCGTAAAACCTGATGGACGCATACGCCGTGCTTCGCGATCCGGTACTCCCTCGTCCCGGCGAAAACCCGTCGATGAGATCGGCCCGTCTCTCGGTGACCTTGCGAGGTTTGGCAGTTGCGACCCTCCTGGGCTAGGCCATCGCCATCCTCTTGCTCGCGCTCCGGTAAGCCAAGGCTGTTGCTGTGTTGATTCTCGGATTCTCTGCCGCTCGGACGGCTTCCTTGGCAGTCCGAAGCCTCTTGTGCTGCAACCAGTTCAGACTGGGCCCTTGCCAACCTCTGCTTGCGCTCTGGTGTGCTCAGGCTGCTGTGTTGATTCTGCCTTCTCGGCGGCTCCTTTGCGTCCGCTGCCGCGTACCCACGGTGGCGTTCCCACGCAGGCTCATCCGTCAATAGATGCTCCTCTTCTCCAAAGGTTGCAACACCGCCCAGGCCACGAGCTTGTCCGCCCAGGCCACGAGTTTGTCCAGTGACCGTGCTCTGGAGGGAGACGAGGCAGTGGTGGTGAACTGCATTGTGACTTGGCTGGGAGTCGTTTGGCGAGGCGATGGGGCTCGCCGAGCTCGAACAGCCGCGTAAATCCGTGCAGTGGAAGGCGGCGCTTCACCTTCTCGACGTACACGCGGAAATGGCCGTCGTCGGCCGCTGGACCCTCGGCGTCCCGCTCCTCTGCACCCGCGGGCTTTGGCCCGAGATGTGTGGGTCAGCTTCGAGCGCAGCCATGTCTCTCATCCCCGCTTGTGTAACCGCCGAAAGCTCCTCGACAGGCGAGATGATCGCTGTCGGGGTTGTGCATGCTCCTGTTGGCAGCGGCCACATGCCCAAGTCTTGCCACCGACTCGATTGTCGGCCGAACACGCCGACCAGGCCGGCTGATATCCGGAAATCTCTGCCGTTTGCTGCCAGCGGGAGGTTGGCGGTACGGATTTGAGCTGCTGGACCGCCGACTTGACGAGCGCAAAGTGCGGGCAAAATCGAGACTCACCTCGGGTTGCAGCGGCGGCGGGCGTGCTCTTGCGCACATATACGAGGTCACGTCTGCGGTTGACGTCGTCCGTGCCGACTCGAGGATGTTGGAGCCTAAATTCTCGGATGCGCCCGGTGGTCGGCTTGATATCAGCGCCTTGGTGTGGAGCGACGACTCGATCGTGGTTTCGGGCAGCTTGACAAACGTGGATGCGACTCTGCCGTCGATGAGGAAGAACAGCTTACATGTATCCGGTCCTGCTCCAGGGCCCCGGGAAAGGCGAGGGCACATCGAGGTTCGTCCACCTCCTATGGCCCCAGTCCGGGGGCTGACAAGCGGGCGAAGTCCAGCCCAGCAAAGACGATCCTCTGCCCCGGAATGGTTGTATATATGCTTCATCGTCGTAAATTTTCCCGAGCCCTCGTACCCTGAATGAGAGTCTTGAACCAGAAGTCAGCCGGTCGAGAAGAGTTTGCCCTTCGTGGTCATGGTCCCAGCCTCTGGCCTGACGTATTGAAGGCTGGCTCCAGGAGACCGTCGTCTGCCTTTCCCCAAAGGTGTCGTTTTGTGGTTGTACCTGGTTAAGCAGGCTGCCCTGTACGGGAAGCAGAAGGGAGCGTCAGGGCCGACGTACCGCTGGGACTTTAGCATGACGCCGCCGCCCCTGGAGTCCACGACGGCGGGCGGTTGCTTGGCTCCTCCCTCGGCCGTCGAGCTCCCGGTATCGTGCGAGAGGGATTTGCCGTGTTCACCGAGAACTCGGAACTGCGACGATCCGCGAGCCTCAATGGCGAAGCCGCCCTGGTCGTTGCTCCGAAGCTGGCACTGCTCACGTGTCACTCGTCTGCCAAGGCTTGCCACAAGGGCCCAGGTGGTTTGCTTACAGCCTGCACCGGCGCCGAGCTGCACGCAGGCGACCGCGCACGTCATTTGTGCCGATGCACGTCTTTTAGATGCACGCCGTTTTCGTGCTATGCTTCCGAGTGCTCGACGTGGACCCCGACGCGAGCGTCCCGGCGTGGTGCACGTCGGCGTGTGCATGCCGTACAGCCCACGGGGCACCAGCGACGCACGCCGTCAAAAACACTTTTTACGCCGACGCACGCCTCTCCTTTGAAAAGGGAGACAAAGCCTACCCCGCTCGCAAAAACATCAAAACAAAGCGACCAAGCGACAAATTTTCGTCCACGCCCAATCAGCCACATCGCCCGAACAAACAAAGCCGCCGCAACATCCAGCCAGCCTGTTTTGTCGGCCAGCTCAGGAAGCCTCTCTTTCTTTTATTCTTCACCATGAACAAGAAACAAACCTCCCCGGAGCTCTCGCGAGCCGAGCTTCCGCCGACCCAAGAGAAGCAAGCTCCTCAGAGTACACGGACACCAAAACGACAGATGGTTGGCGATAGCGACGACGACAAACCCCAACTGAAACGAGCACAATTGACACGGAAAAACCTTGCCGCATTCGACAAGATGGCCGGAAAGAAAACCTCAGACGACGATTCGGGCTCGACCACAGAGACCAGGACCATATCGACAACATCGCCGGGATTTGCTCTTCAAGCCTCCAAGAACGGCATCCTTACCCCGCTCGGCTCCAGGCCTCCCACGAACTTGGAGGAGATCCGCCGGCGGATCGCCAGATCTCGCGGGACGGCCTCGCCCACCGAATCGACATACGGAGATTACGTCGACCGGATCGGCGAGGCCGCCGACGAGGCGACCGTGGTTATCGAGACGGCGCCCCTCCTGAAGACGTATCCGAAAGGTTACCGGAGAACGCTCAACCGGGCTTTCACAGCCTTTCCCAAGGACGTAGGCTTCAACAACGGCCTGTCGGCTCCGCAGCCTGACTATATTGAGGGACTCGTGGCGGAAGAATACGGCCCCGTTCCGATCGACGAGCAGGTCCCCGGCGCCGTCCTTTACATGGACGACCGCCGTTCGGTGACGCTACCACACATCGCCGGAGAATGGAAGGGGCCCGGCGGGAGAATGACACAGGCAGAGCTGCAGAGCGCCTACGATGGAGCAGCCCTCGTCTTCGCCAGGAACCAAGCTCTTTCCTCCATGGGAATGTCCGACCTCCCGGGTCACGCGAACGTCACGACCTTCACTACGGACGGGAAGAACCTCAACCTCTACGCGCACTACACAACCACAGCCGAGGACGGTACGCTTAAATACCACCAGTATCCCATCAAGTCGACGAGTTTGGTCAACTCTCACGGAGACCACAAGGAGGGCCGAAAACATCTTCGGAACGAACAAGACTACGCGAAGGAACAGTCGTACGCCCTGAGAGATCAGCTTAATGAGCATTGGAGGCAGCAGCGCCATGGCCTCAACCCCATCATCGAGGAAACACCCCTACCTGTCTTTGACGGTGCTTTCGAGACTACGAATGCACACGAAGACGAAGACGACTAGGAAGTCGTCGAACCACAGCCCATCTACCAGCCAACGCCCCCTACATCGTCCAAGCCCAAGCACAGCAAGTCGCATCACTCGCAGCACTCGCACCACTCGCATTCGACGCCGCATTCGTCGAAGCCTCCCCAGTCCACACGGTTCCACCCACGGCAAAGGCTAGAAGCGAAAGGCTCCATCCTCGCACGGGTCGTCGCACGGGTCATCGCATGCATCTTCCGGACACAGCGGCAAGTACTCGTCGTACCTACGGCCTTCATGGCCAAGGTCCAAGCGTCGATGTCAGCCTCATGACGACCTCGGCAGCCGTCACGCCTTCGGCCCCGCCATGGCATTCGGTGCTACGGTAAGGCGTCTTGGCCGCGACGCCGCGTACACTGCGTGCTGGCCGTCTTCGTCGGGACGAGCTTGGCCTCCTCGGCGGTTTAAACAAACCGGGCGAGCACATCTCGATGGCAGCAGCGATGGCGGAAGGACATGGGCATGGGTGTTTAGCGAACTGTCTTGTCTTCTAGAAATAGTTATCACCATGGAACCCTAGAGCGCAGCCACTGCCCCAGTCCTCACTGCGCCCAACGGAGCAGGAGAGGAGGGCAGCGATCAACCCGGTCCGGTCCTACCTCTACCAGCGACCTGCAGGTGGCTGTCCCTTGCTGTGCAAAGTGCCTTGGTGATGACTGAAATATCTTTTATTTCTGGTGGACGTACGTAAGGGCATTTGGAAGAAAGGCCGGTGGCAGGGTCCTCGGATGGGAAAGGTGAGAGATGTCACAAACCTGCAGAACCTGTAGTCGAGGTACCTACTGCCCGCGACACCCGCCTGCCGGCGAGAGGCATATCCAGTGGTCTCCATCTCGGTAGTGCCTGCCTCTGCGAGTTCCACAAGGCCGTGAAATGCTCGGCCAAGACAAGGTATAAATGGGCGGCTCGGGCGGTCCAAGCTTTGGTGCCGATCGAGACTCGTTCCACCTGCCCGGGCCGATTTCTGGCGATGCTTTTTTTTGCAACCCGAGGAGGGATGTTGCGTCCAGGGTCTACGATTTCCAGGGCCAACGTGGGCAGAGCGACCTGCCGTGGGCTTCGAGGCGGTCGGCAGAAACGACACCGTCGACCCGACCGGCGAACGACGCTTCTCGCGAGACCCGCAGCGGCCGAACCGCAAAGAAGGCGTCACAGAGACGTGGCGGCAGTCGTCGAGTCGCCAGATCCCGGCTGGAAGCCCTGCCGCTCGAGCCTGCGCCGCCTCGGAAAGACGGTCCGCCTTTCCCCGTTCTGGAGCTCGAAGGCCGAGTCTGCGCCAAGCCACGGCGGACGAACGGCGCCGCTGCCGGCCGCGCCGTCGTCGTGATTCTGGCCGACGACGATGCTCGTCGGGCGAGTGAGAAACGCGGCCATGTTGACGGTGCCTTTTCTGCCCAGGGAGTCTGCCGCCCCAGTATGGAGAAGTCCTCGGCGAGTAGGGAACAATCAAGAGCGTCAAGGGCTTGACCATCTCCTCACCTTGGCCTGTTCGCCAGCCGAAACCGCTGCCTTTTCGAGAGACTGTTTAGATGGGCAATGTGGAAATGTCGAGTCCGCCATCAGCCGCGCAAGATGCTCGACGAGCCGGCTCGTTTCAGCCGTCAGAGGCATGAGGCCGCGGGAGCAGAAGCACAAGGCTTCTTCTCTAAACTGCGTTGCCATCGCGTTCGTGCCGTCTTGACGTGGCGCCAGGGATGTCCCACTGCGATGTCCTACGCCTCACCTTGCCACTACACATTGCCCGTGCTCTCGGACGCCGGGTCCGGGAAGCTGAGGACACCATCTCCGGTTGTGCGCCGCCCGGGCATCTTGGCGACGAAGAGACCGAGGCAGTCGAGGCACGGTTTGCCGTTGGCATTGTCGCCGCCGGGAATCGTAGAGGGGCCGTGTTCGTGTGCGTCTCGCGGTTCTGCAACTAGCCGTATGCCCAGTCGGCGTGCTCCTGAAGCTCGTGCAGGTCCCAGTTCTAAAAAGAGGGCCCGGTTGCACGTAGTTGGGAGAACTCGACTGGGCATCTCGACACTCGATACGCCTTCTTCGTCTCTCTGTCGGCGTTGCTAGAGCCGCTTATAGATCCGGTGATAAACTTGACCTATTGATCTAACCACAACTTGGACCGAATATCAACCGCGCACACCCGGCAATCTCATCGTTTATTCTACTGAAAGCTACGAGATATCGAGTGCTGGCTCACGATGCCAGTCACGTGTCAAACCAGAGGCTGGCAAGCGGCTACGGTCACCGGGCTTCATAATCCATCCACCATTTTTACCCTTTGTGCAACCACCTTGTCGTGCCTGGGAGCCAGCCAATGCGATGGAGTAAACGTCTTGTAGTTGCTGTGGAGGCATGGAATGCAGCAGAAGGACGGGAAGTGGAGCGGGCGGATTTGCGGCTCGAGTGTGGGGAAGTGAGGCGCGTTCAACGAAGGAAAGAGCAACCGCTGGAGAAGAGGTGGCGGACGCGCCTGGGTTATTTAGTCCTCGGTCGCAGAGGCGTGGGGTTCTGCATCTTTCAACCTCGCTCCGGCAGAATCCATCTTGCGACCAGAAGCCGACCAAAGTGCGTGGTTAGTACTCACCTCCCGCATCTGTGCACGACGCGTCGACTGACAAGACTCGGGTCCCGAGCCCCATCAGTCACGGCAGCGATGGCAGACCAGCAGCCCGACTTGTGCCTCGTTCCCCGGCGCTTCGAAGACCCGGAACAGCAGCCCGCGCGAGTTGCACCGGCTGCTACAGCGGCAGAGCAGCTTGCTGACATCCAACGCACGCTGGACTGGATTGAAGGCTGGTTCGAAGAGCAGACGGACGGGATTAAAAAGCAGGTGGACGGGATTAAAGAGCGGATCGACCGGATCGAAGGCCGGTTCGACCGGATTGACGGCCAGGTCTACCGAATGGAGGGCCAGGTCTACCGGATGGAGGGCCGAATGGACCAGATGGAAGGCCGGATGGACGGCCGAATGGACCGGATGGAAGCTCGACAAATCGCCTGGTACGTACGTCCTGGACAGGGTTTCGGGGCCAAAGATTGAATCAACTGACCAAAGGTTGTAGCGATTCGAATGCGCTCGCGCGTGTGATGAACAGCAAAGTCTTATTCCCGGAGGACCGACTGCACGCTCTTCGCGCGCCGGCAACGAACGAAGAAATCCCCGATTTTCCGAAACGGCGGCGGGACATCGACGAGATGGACGGTAAGATCACATTCGTGTCGGTTGTCAATGTCGTGCACGTGGCTGACGGTATGAAATGGGGTGCAGAACACACGCTCGACATGATTTTGCGTGCGCTGGATCAGCCTTCGGGTGGAGGATTGTCCGAGAAGAGGAAGCAGCTCAAGTTCGCGGTCGGCATTATTCTAGAGGCATTGTCGGTCCCGGTGCCCTCGCACACTTGACTCTGCTCAGTCGCTCCGTTCTCTGTCTCGCTGTCGCACCTAGGTGGCCAACCACAACTCTCCACTCCGTTCTCCCTCGTTATCGCACCTAGGTAGCCAACCCAACCCTCTTGTCGCAATTCAGCTCTTGTGCATGCGCCCCATCTGAATCCTCAGCCCAGGCGACATGCGGATCGCCTGCCGCGGCCGCAAGGCGGAAGTGGTCCGCCGCCGTGACGCTGGCCGAGACCTCATCCGTCCTTCCAGCAGAGGTGTCAACCCGCCCGATCCACGAACCTTGTCCGTGCTCAAAAAGGGGACGCCAGATCGCCCCACCCTTTAATCGGATGCATTACTCGCGCTGTGGCTCCATCCAGCCTTCAGCCGCACCCCACGCAGCACTGACCACCGGGTTCCTGCACCGACCACGGCCTGGGTTCTGGAACACACGTCCCAGTAAGGGCAGATCCTTGTAGGAGGCATGCAATCACAGGGATCCATCCCCCATCACATGTGCACCCGCAGTTCTGTGCATCGTCAGTAGAGCACAGGCGGATCCGGCGGAATGCGTCATCGCTTCACATGGCAGATGTGGTGTCCCGTCGCAGAATATCACAAGGTTGCGCACCAATGGCAAGTGCCGCGGGTGCTGCCAGAATTAAGTGCAGTCCGCCGCCTTTTTACTTTGGACATTGTTCTCGGCCCGCCCCGTCGTGAGCCCAGAGCCTCTGCTCCTCCTTATAAATACCCCTTTTCTCGCACTAGAATGCAGCGGTCCCGGATACGTGTCGAAAAGCCCAATCGTTGTTCCGACACGTCCCCTCGACGATTCATACCATCCATCAACCAGCAAGCACCAATGAGTGGAAAGCCCGACACCCAACCTGGAGGCGCACCCTTGCCCACCGGTCCCCCCCCGCCTTACAGCGAAACCGACCCTCTGCCCGAACCTTTGCCTGACACTGAACCTGTAGGCGTGCAATCCCCCCAATCATCTCGTGTTGATCTAACAAGGCTAGGACACTGCGTTTGGCTATGCGAGCTGGGATGTGCACCAGCCCGGAACTCTCTATTGGAAAAAGGGTGCGCGGCTGATCGCGTGCGGGGGCTTTTTCGTTCCTCCCAGAGAGCTGGCGGCGGACGGCCATAGGAGCATTCAACCTGGGCAAGAGGAGGAAGGCGTGATTGTCATTGTCAACAACGCGAAAGTCTGGTTTGTCAGGAAGGTGTGATTGTCATTGTCTAAAGTCTGGTCTGTCAGGACCGGCTAATTTATCTCTACCTGGGAAAAAGGAGTATGGTGTGATATTGTCAACAACGCGAAAGTCTGGTCTGTCAGGACCGGCTAATTTATCTCTACCTGGGCAAAAGGAGTAAGGTGTGATATTGTCAACAACGCGAAAGTCTGGTTTGTCAGTACCGACTAATTCTCTACCTGGGCAAAAGGAGTAAGGTGTGATTGTTACTGTCAACAACGTGAAGGTCTGGTTTGTCAGTACCAGCTAGTTCATCTCCACCCTGCCGTGCGGAAACAGCGCGCGAGATGCGCGGTACCCGCCGATGCCCATCGTGTTGACGACGAAACAGTTCTGCGAGAATTCATATACCGGTTCGGTTTTGAACTCGGCTTGCCAAGCGTCCGCGCCGTGCAAAAGATGTCCCAACAGGTGGTCCTTTGTGATGCGAATGGGCTCGTCGTCCGCCAGGCTGACGAAAAACTGGTACACCATATCGTGCTGCCAGGCGATATAGCGACACGATATCGAACACCCGATGTCGTTGTCCGCTTCCGGAGCCAGGCTGTTAATGACCTCCTGGGCAAGGTAGTTGGGCGCAGCAGAGCGCTTGTACCCCTGCCACATTCGCAGCGGTGGAGCCGCATGCTGGGCCGGCGTGATCGTGTCTTCCAGCAGAGGCGCCAAGGCGGCAGCGTCTGCCGAAGGGGCTCGCGTGTATGCGGACGGGGCTGGCGACGCGGTGGGGTTAGCGGGCAAAAGGCCGTGGTAAAGGCGCCAGTTATTGCTTACCGAAGCCGGTGGATGGATGCGAATGCGAATGGCCCAGCCCAAGGCTTCCGCGGGGTGCATGCGAGTACTCCAGCCCAAGGCTTCCGGGAGCGGTGGACGCCGTGTCCTCGAGTCCGGCCGCGGGCGGAGGGGCGAGCGGCATTTGAAAGCCTAGTGACGTGTTCGACGGACGGTTAGCGACAGGGCGAGGGTGGTAGTGGTGGGGGGCCAAGATGGCAGGCGAACCTTGGGACAGGGGGATGCTCCACGGCTCGGAGCGAGCCGGAAGAGAGGCATTGGGCTCGCCGGCGGCCGCGTTCGCGTCGGGAGACAGGGCTGTGGACCAGCTCAGCAGAGGAGATAGACCCGGCGGCTGGCTCGCCTGGGCGCCCGAGCTGGGGGACGCGGCACCGACGGAGGCACGGTCGGTCCCGCTCGGTGTTGGGGCGCGGCTCTCCTGGTGTCGCTTGGCAGGTGGTTGTTGCGTGGCCTCTTTCCGACCTCGCTTGGACGGCAGCTTTTGCATGGAGCCTTCCTGACGCTGCGCTTCCAGCCCAGTCAACCAGACTGCAGTCTTGCCGGTTGCGGGGGGCGGCGCCGACGAGTCTGTGCCAACTCACATGTTAGGCGGCGTGACATGAGATGGGAGAAAGGGGAGAAGTGTTGTATGACTTACAGGCGGCAGCGGCAGAAGACATGGCATCAGCGACGGCCTGGACCGAGTCGGGCGGAAACCAGTAGACGGCCCACGCTGTGGCCACTGATCAGTACATGAAAAAAAGCAAGGCGAGACCAGTCGCACGTACCTGCGAAAAAACCGGCAGACCGCTCCGACGAGAGCTTGTTCGCCTCCTCGTGCAGGCGAAGTCCTTTGAAGAGATTGAAGGACATGTCCGCGGTTATTTCCGAGGCCAGAGCCGAAAACAACTGCTGCGTGTCATCTTTGAAAAGAACGTGGGGGAACTGCTGAACAACGTCACATTGATTTTTCGATAGAGCACGGGCAATGGCGACGAGGGTCCGGAACGGGAGCGACTCCCCAGATTCTCCCTTGATCCCCGCTATGGTCCACGCCACCCCGTGGCGCTCCGGGGTCGGTTTTGCCGATCTCGCGTTCTGCGACGCTCTGACCAAGGCTGCAGTAGCCTCGGCCTCTGTGACGACTGGCATCGTGGCAGAATAGGAGGCCGGGAGGCGACAGGAAGAGCTGGGAGGCGACAGGAAAAGCAGATGGAAGAAAAGCCGGGAGGCGACAGAGGAGCTGTGAGAGAGAGGAGCTGGGAGACGGAGGAGCTGGGAGAGCTCAACCCCAGGGCAACGTAAGTTTCTGGTCGCCTCGCTCCGCGCTGCACGGCTGCCAACCGCGCCATGTTAGTGTCCCCACCGCCAGGATACTGCCGCCTTCCAGTTTTTCTGCCGTCCCAGCTCTGCCACCGACTAGCTCCTTCCTTCTATGGCCTCCCAGCTTTCTCTCACCTTCCATTTCCTGCCGTTTTCCAGTTTTGTTTTCCCCGTGGCCTCCCAGCTTTGTCTCTCACCTTCCAGTTCCTGCCACTTTCCAGTTTTATTTTTCCCCGTGGCCTCCCAGCTCTTCCAGCTTATTTTCCCACCTTCCAGTTACTGCTGCCTTCCAGTCCTTCCGTCTCCTTCCAGCTTTTCTCTCACCTTCCAGTTCCTGCCGCCTTCCAGTTTTGTTTTCCCTTGTCACTTCCTGCTCCTTCTGTTGCCTCCGGCTTTTCCTCGCACCTTCCAGTTACTGCCGCCTTCCAGTTTTGTTTTCCCCCGTAGTCTCCCAGCTCCTCTGGCTGTGTCTTCCCACGAGCGGCCAGTGTCTTGTAAATCCAGCGGCAGGCAGTGGCGGCGGCTCGCACATCCAAGGCGACAGCAGCCGATGGCGCCAACTCGGCAGCTTGACAGGCGAGGGAAACTCGAGTTTAGCTTCATGGCGTTGATCATCTTTGACATAAAACAATGCCCGTTTATCATGCGGCTTTACTTGGTCGTGCTTAATAATATCACCGTCATCGTCGCTGAGCCAAGAGATGGTGCCATCAGCGCCTGTGGCAGCAACGCCCACCCTCGGTCCTTCTTCCAGTAGCTCTTGTGCCTGTGACTAGAAGATGCGTGCGGTGATGTCTGCGACGACGCCTGCAATGATGAGGCCTTGCGTTTCTGGCCCTGGCCGAGATTTGTAGTGAAAGCGGGTGGCAAGGGACATGATGCGCAGCAAAACGCGCGCCACCAGCAGGAAAAAAAACTGTGGCCAACACCTATAAAAAGCAAAAGGTCTCACACTTGCCATACATTGGCGCCAGTGCAGGACAGCGCCACGGGCAGTAGGGTTAGACCCTCTCTACTTGCACGCGTGTATTATAACCCCAAGGATAGAGTGAAATCGACCATGGGCTCGCTGCCGGCCTGACAGCGAGGATCCCAGCGCGAGCATGACGGTATAGTTGATGTGTGCTACACGCCTCAGACGAAGAAAGGCGGCGGCAGGGTCAGCTCTCGCTCGGGACGCAGCAGGGGATCGAGAGGTTGAGCACCAGGGAGCTTTAGTGACGAGGTGATCACGATACGGATGGGGGAGGATGGACAGTACGTATCGGTAAACCAGCTGTCAGCGATTCGAACCAGGCATCGGCAAGGATGTGCGAGCCCAATATGCCCGTTTTGCACATGTTCGAGTCCAGGAAGGTGGTCGTGGTATCAGCCTTTGTTGATCGGCCCGTGAGGACCAGGCACCACAGCGACACAATGAAGGCTGCCCACGGTTCTGGCTTACTCCATCGAGCCGTTCTTCAACGGGTCGACCGGGCCCCAGAGAGGAGCTGGGCATCCAGACGGGTATCTAGGGCCTCGGGCTGCCAGTCCGTGACGTGCTCTCATGGCCATCTACAAGCGATTGTCAAAGCCGGGAAGAAGGCCGTCGTAGCCAGGACCACGAACACGGGAGGCGCGGTGTCGGTCACGAAGGAATTGTGGGCATGGCAACGGCTTCAGTCTCATTTTCCACTGCCCGGATAAAGGGATTGATACGGGAGACAAGACGCGTGCACGCCCAGATAGTTCAGGACATCGGGGAATCAACAAGCTGGAGCAATCTCCACGACCCCTGGAAGGGCGCTTCGACTCGACGGGTCAGATTCGGCATCGACCTGCCTTGATACTGTTACAAAACCGGCTCGCTCGACGTGGTGGACTTGCCGAACGTGGGCCGTATGGTGACTGGCTACCTAGTTTCCTCATCTATAGCCTCTTCGTTCATGTTGTCATGGACGTACCCGCGGCCGGAAAAGACCTGGACGTTTCGACGGCGGCATCGAGGTGCGCGAGCACACGGGGCTTGGACTTCTTTCTCGAGCTGCTTGATATCAAAACGCTGGGATCCACCGCTGACGTACGGCAAAGCTCCTGGAGTCTGCCCGTCCCAGCATCACCATGACCGTTCCTCGTCCACGATGCGTACCTCGTACGGGCACCCTGGCCTCACCCGGAACGACAAAAGGACGTCGTGTCGAACAACAAGCAAAATGCTCGTCTCAAACCATGCCCCGTGTTCGGCGCCTGCTCTTGCTTATCCACTCCACAGGACTAGACCTGTTGATGCTCCCCGACGTGATCGCTACTTGGTTCGCCATCCTGCCGTGGTCTGAGCATGCCGTTGTCGTTAGGGTCGACCGTCGTCTCTTGGGCGTGCACGTACGTCCCTTTGCGGCTCGACATGTCCTGCACGTCGACGGCCGCATCGCTCTGGTCACACATCTGCTCAATGAGCTTGGTCGGCCCAGACGACGTCCGTGACTTCCTGCAAAAAAGGCGCCCCAAGTTGCCGATGCGAGATCCCGTACTTCAGCTCCACCCCGGCGGCGTACGTGAAGTCGTGATCCGGCTGGACCTGTGGCGGATACTCCCTCCCTTCGGCCTGCCAAGTTTCGATGTAGGAGTCCAAGCAGATGGGAAGATAATGGAGGCTCCTCATCTTGGTGTTTGGGTGTTTGACCCAAAGCCTCGAACCGAGCGACAAGGTTCCCAGCCGAGCCGTCTTCTTGCCTTTCCTGACACCGAGGGATGGGACGCCAGCCTGGCAGGGACAATGTTCCAGGTTAGCCGCTGCATCTGCAGACGTCCCCTTTCTTAGTCTGCGCTTCTTGCTCACCTGCGTCTGGTTTGCTTCTTCTTCTTTTTTTTGCCGTGAGCATGCGCGTGTGGGAGAAAAAGGTGGTGGGCATCGCTTGGTCGGACCCGACGGCCGAACTGCAACGGCGGCACGCAGTCCCGTCGCCTCACGAAACGTGAGCCTGGAGACGTGAGCGAGGCTGGCGTTGCGGCGGCATGGCGGCCGCCCCCCGACGCGCCGTATCTTTGCGTTTCTCGTGTTGGGCGTCGGGGTCCGATCGAGGAGCCGCCGTGTGAGCATCCTCGTCGTGGCGGGGAAGAACTTGGCCGAGGTCGAGCGCATCCTGCGGTCGCTGATTCCGGAGCGGCTGGAGACGGCTGGGGCGGAGGTGTTCCTGACGGGCCTGGACGCGTACAGGCGCACACGGCTGGCGATCTCGGACTCGGTCGACTCGGCCGTCTTCTTTCATGGGGAGAATCTCGATTTTCTTGGGGCGCCACGTGGGGACCGGGGAGGGCTTGGTGTTCGGGCGGGCCGGGTGGTACTTCGGATCGGTCGGGACGAGCGGGCGCGGGTCGCTCGCTCCATCTGCACGGCCTGCTCCGGCTCTGGGGCGACACGCACCCGGGTTCGCTGCAGGGGACGTCGTCAGTGGCGGGGAACAGGCCGCGTACCGGGAGGGATCATCCCTTACGCGCGCGACCCGACGTGTGTGAAGTACGGGATCCGGAGGCGGGGGAGGGAACGTGGGCTGTGCCGGTTTGGGGCGTTGCGGATTCGACGCGGCCACAACATGGTGAACCGATGGAACAAGGCGATCGCGGCGGGGTTCCGGCATAACCACGGCGTGGACGTCGTACTGGAGGCGTCCTCGGACCGGCTGAGGATGCCGCGCCGCATGGTCGGACAGCCTTCGAGATTCGTTGTATCCCGAAGAGTTCCTAGAAACGAACGAGTTCAGCAGCCATTCCGGCACGTGCCGACAAAGGGAAAAAACGACAACGAGACGGCCGGACAAAGGGGCGGGGAGACAAGAGGACGGACAAAGAGTCAAATCTTCAGACGGGCCAAGTAGGCCGCTTGCGAGCAGTCCACGGTAGACAGAGAGCCGTGGCCGGTGCCGAAGCCGGTTGGGCGTTTATGGCGAGGCGGTGATGTCGTTGGTGTGGGAGATGGGGTGCTGTTCCGTGGGAGCGGCTGCGAGTCCTCGTCTCGCGGTGGAGGCTTTCGCACCTTCAACTTTGCAGCAAACAGCACAACTTTCAAGGAACAGCCCAAGCGGGGAGAAAAGCACACGGCGGGAAAAGACGTTCGTGATTTCTTATAGCAATATCTCCTGCAGCGACTTCCTCCCACATCTCATGGCAATATCTACTATAGCCGCTTCCTCCAGTATCTTATGGTAATATCTACTGTAGCCACTTCCTCCAATATCTCATGGTAGTATCTGCTGTAGCCACATTCTCCGATATCTTATGGTAATATCTGCTGTGCCACTTCCTCCAAGGCCCTCGGCATATCACAACCACCAGCGCAACCAAGACAGGGGACGACCCGCTGCCCTCTGACGACCCGTCGATGTCACGTCGCCACCGGCATGAAACTTGGTGTGCCGAGTCGGACAGCGGGCCGTGGTGGCGGGAAAGAATGCTCCATGATGCCGACATCCTCGGTGGCTGGTGTCTTGCGAGCGAGCCGTGATGTGGGTCGATGGTGGCTTAGAACGTAGTGCCGGAGTCGGCGAACACGGAGTATGGAGTGTCGGTGTCGGCGAACTTGGAGAAGGTGTCATTGGGGGCTCCATACTCGTAGCCTCCGGGGAAGGGGAAGGCCGTAGGGTCGGCGTCGGCCGAGGGCCCGGACTTGGACTTAGTGCCGCTGTCGGCCTCGTCGAACTTGAAGACGATGCTCGTCAACAGGTCGACTAGTCTTACCAGGTTGCCCAGCGCTTCCGTTTGGGTCACCTGTTGCTTGTGGTTTTGAATGGATTCGAGCTGAAGTTCACGAATGAGACCTTCAGCGACCCGAAGCTCGGCCTCGGCTTTGTCCAGACGGTCGATGAGGACCTCGGTCTTGCGCTGGAGATCCGTGATGGTAGACATGGCCGGAGGTTACAAGGTTGAGTGGTGGGTGGACCAGAGGTTACAAGGTTGAGTGGTGGGTGGACCAGGTGATGACGGGGCCTTTCCGGAGCTTGAAAGGAAATGTGTGATGTAGTGAGTGAGGTTTGGTCCGGCGAAATCTCGAGGGAAAGAAGAATTGTTTGTTAAAAGGGTGCAGTGCTCGAGACCGTCGGGCATCCGTCGAGGACTTCTTTTACGTTCCTCGCGCATGGCCCCACTTGCAGGCCCCCGTGTGCGTGACGGACGGCGGTAGTTTGGGGCACGAGACTGAGGAAGGAGCTTTCGTGAGCGGAAGAAGTCGTGAGCGGAAGAAGCTTTCGTGAGCGGAAGGAGCAGCCGTTGGCGGGGAAGTCGGTGTTTGCGTTTCTAGGTCGAGGTTGGGCAGCTGTTAGTAAGTCCGTGATGACGGCAAATTGGCGCACCGACAACGGGGAAAGACCTTGCGCTCTGCTGTTTGTAAAGACGAGGGTTTCAAGGGTGGCAACGTGTTGCTGAAAGGTCGACAACGATTGGCGTGGGCGTGAATGCAGCACTTCTACCAGCCGCTGCATCCCTTTGAAGATGGATTTTAAAAACGGAAGTCGGGCAGTTGGAAGAGACGAACGAGAGAAAGACGAGAATGGGAGGCGAGGGGAGACGGGAGATGTGAGAGCTACTCGGAAAGTCGATGGTATTCGGGGTAGGTGCCAGGCCGTCTAGTGCGGCCTGCCGCGTGACCCCTGGCAGCCGTGACAGAAGACGATGAGAGATGCTTGGATGGCAATATCGCTCATTGTTCCCATCCGTCTTCCCGTTTGGCGACTCGATCTCTTTGCCACGTCGAAACAACAACTGGACGGTCGTCGCAGCCGGCGTCGGCATTCCGAAGCAGTATCAACATGCCACGCGAAAGATACATACTGCAGTGCAAGGCGACGGGCGCAGGTTGGCAGGCTTCAGGCAGCGTGGCGGTTCAGGTCTTTTCAAGGACAGCTGTTGCAAGGCCACACGCACTCTGTTCCTCTTGCTCTTAAGGGTGCGCCGGGCTCAACGAACCCGGGGGCTGCTGTTGGCATTACCGGCTCGGGCGCTGTCAGCACCAGCTTCGGCCCTGGGTTGCTGCGTGTGAAGCTGCTCGAGAATGACTATCTAGGGCTATGGTATCCATCTCGGCGTAAAGCGCCAGAGTGACGACGATGGGACAGACAAATGCAGGAACAAATGCCTGATAAGCCTAGAAAAAAAGAAGCTCGCTCCACGGCTACCCTTTCCATTGTGTTGAGTCGTTTGCGCCGGGCAGATCTCCACAAGGCAACGCAGGAGACGAGGAGGCATCATGCAGCTGCTTCTTTCCGCATCTCACCAACACCAAATCCAACTCGGGGCAAAGCTACTACCCGAGATGGTGATCGCCCCTCGGAGAATGTCAGCAGGAAGCGCCACGCCCGGCAGGAGCCCCGTGCTGCATTGTTACTAAATTCGTTGGATGACAGTCACAGCAGGGAGTCCTAGAAGGCGCCACGGCCAGCCCGCAGGAGGTGCTTTTCCCAGTGAGGAATAACGCGCGACAAGGGCAGTGGACGTGCGTCTTGCTTGATTGGGAACTCTTTCCGGGCTGTCACACGGATCCATATCCTGGCTATTTCAGTCCGTGCCAGCTCCATCCGGGAGAAAGCGTCCGGTGTCCGGGGCGGCAACCAGGCGCGCCTTGTATCTAGTGGCTAAGCTAACCCGCGGGGGTGTGGTGTAGTGTGGTGGTGTGGTGTGGTGGGGCGAGGGTGTGGGATGTAAGAAGGGACGTGGGAAGAAGGCCTCCGGGTGAGGCAGCAACCAGAACACGTCGACCACTTCTATGCTTAGCTGCCGCACAGGCGCAGCTTTGCGGCTATATTATCTAGTGGCTAAGCTAACCCGCGGGGATGTGTGTGGTGTGGTGGGGCGAGGGTGTGGGATGTAAGAAGTAGACGCGGGCAGCTGCCTCTCCATGCTTAGCTGCCGTGGCGTGCACGTAGATCCGTCCAGACCAAGCCGTCTGCTCCTGGTAAAGGGATGGATGAGACAGATGATATTTCACTTTCCAGCTATCATCCCTACGGCGGGCAATCAGACGCGGTGATGGGCTGGCGCTGCAACTAGGGCACTGCCAAGTCAAGTCGAGTCTCGGAGGGCTGGCCGGGCTGGCTCCCTGCGCTAGCCCTGTTGACCAACCAACTCGCTGTCATTGGCGATCCCTGTTTGTTATCCCGTCGCATCCCGTACCCAAGATGCGTAGAACCCCGGCTTCCGCGCCCGCTCATCATGGTTCATGGCTTGCTGATGGCTGAAACTAGCTCGGCCGCGGTCGATGCCCTCGTTCGCATCGTGCGAGCTGCGCGAGAAGCCCAAAGTCCATGACGTCAGGCGCGACCCTGCCAGCCATCGAACTCGGGCTACAAAATGCCCTTCCCTCCCCCGGTGGCTTCAATTCGATAAAGGCCTCGACTCGACAAAACGGGCGATACATCAGCACATACCTCGACATGGAGAACTGGCGGCTTTTCGGTGTGGCCGTCGTGCTGCCGTTGGTCCACCTGGCTCTCCGTCCAACCATCCAGCACCGGGCTTTCCCCGCGCGCCCGATGCTGGCCTTTCGCTGGAGCTGGGGCGCCGTGGTCTTCGTCTTCCTCGGCCTGCTGGTGTCGCTGCTCGGCACCGGGCATCACTTCTTGATCCCGGCCATCTGCATCCACACTCCGATCCTGTCCGAAGTAAGTGGCCTTTTGGGAACACGTTCTTGTGACCGCTTCTGATGCAATGCCAGGTCCTCTGCTTGATATGCTTCCTCAACGCCTGGCCGCTTGAAACGAGGCGGCGGTTGTATTTTATTTTTTCACTCGACGCCCTCATCTCCTTGGGAGCCTACCTCGTCATGCTGCTGCCTCTTTTTATATCCCACCCCGGATCTTCCGGTCGAAAGATCCTCGCCATCGCTCCGGCCGTCGCCTGGCCGCTTCACGACATGCTGGGATTCTTGTTCCTGTGGACTCAAAGCTCGCCGGGTGCGGACCTCGAGGGTCGGAGCGCCGAGCTCCGAGACAAGCTCGCTCGGCCTCTGGTTTACAGCTGCCTGAGCCTTTGCGTCCTGGCGATCACGCTTCTGCTCGTGCTCGGAGGGGCTTTGCAGTGGGGGAGCCTTCCGCTTCTGGTAGGCTTTATCCTCGCCCTTGCGGGTTTTCTTTTTGCGCTGACGAACAGTTCAGGTTGCCGCTATTATCAAAAGTCTGGACTTTATCTGCTGCAGATGGCGCGAGATTGTTGCCCTGGCTCGCAGTGTTTGCAAACGGCTTGCTCGACTGGCCCGCGACTGTTGGGGATGGCTTGCTCGACTGGCCCGTGACGTTTGGGGACGGCTTGCTCGACCAAGAATTCACAATCTGACAGGTTCGGCTGTCCGGCTGGCGGATGCTCCCGGTCCTCCGGCAAGGGAAGCCGTCGAGGACGACGCGTCAGTCGACTAGACTGTTGATGGTCTCAAGTCCTGGTTCCGTCACAATGCAGGATTGTGCACTGGCCAATTACCTGGGCCGGGAAGGCGGATCGGCGGCGGGGAACGATGAAAGGTCTTTGTTTGAACGAACGAAAATAGAAAATAGCATGCATGGAAATTAAAGCACGTTCCCATTGTAGCCTCGAGGTAACATCGTGCCTCGCCACACTGCCAGCTACCCTCAGCCACTCCGTTCTTCTCCCTCCGGTCAATCAGTCTCCCTCTGGGCGGTCGGTCGCTCCGCCATCTCGCTTCGTTTAATTTCTTTACTCTCTACGAGTATTGCAACACTTCCCTGCGTTCCGTGTCACGGACAATGAACTCGCCGTCAGTGATTGAGGAGTACCAACCCCAGCTCGTACATAAACGCGATGATGTCCCTCCAAGAGGGCGGATACGTTCGAGGACAGATACGACGGCAAGATGGCCGTGCGACTCGCTCTCTCTGCTGGTCGGTCATGGACACCAACATGACGAACTTGGGGAGCACGTCCACCTTCGGCAGCGCGGTTCTCATTGCGTACAGATTTGTGCACATAACGAGAGGTACGATCTCGTTGTTGTCCGACAACGAGCAGCACAGTTCCGTCCCCTTTAGCAGCGGCTCCAGGCGGGCATCTTGCAGTTTGAGAAGCCGTGCTTCGACATGTCGATCCCCTTTTGGTACATGATCTCGATCGGTTTCGTGAATGCGGGCGCGGCTACAACAGGGCTGCAGCTACGAGGGACGTCCAGCGCCGGAAGAAGAGGAGCCCCCGGAGACGGGACGGTGAAAACCCCGTTGGTCGGCATGTGAAGGCGTCAGGTGCAGCCAGGCGGGCGTCGCGCAAAGGGTGAATATGTGTGGCAGCATGAAGCGGCGGGGTTGTCCCTCCATGGAGAAGGGCGTGCCGGTCTGGTGCAGAAACCCAGAGCGGCTGGCTACATGTGGAGGAGCAATGGGCCGTCGACCACGCGGAAGTGTACCTGGCACAAAGCAAGCACACCATAAATTCTGCCTCTACCCCGCCGCTCGCCATGTGCAGTTGATTCCGACCATGCAGAGGATCGTCAACTTCGGCGCATGTATGCCCAGTGCCCGCCCAGTACCCGCCGCTGCACCGGCGCTGTCGCCCGGCCCACGAAAGCATCTCGAATCAAGGCTCGGCCAGGGCTCGCGCGCAAGCCTCCGTTTCGTGCTTGGAAAACCGGGCCACGAGCGACGTCGTCCTTGTCGACCAGAAGGGCATCAGGCTCGAGAACGACTTCAGGGACACACGCAACTACCGCTTCCTCGTACGCGACTTGGCGACGACGTGCAGCACCTCCGTTTCGTACGGCTAGAGAGCCGGTCGTAAGGATGGGGGCATACGCAGCGACCCCGGCCAGATCATCAGCGGGCACCGCGTCCCGAAAGGAAAGCAGATCGTCATCGAACTCCACCACCACCTCCAGCTCCGGATCGTCGTCCCCAAACACGACAGAGAGCCAGAGCCGTGCATTCGCCAACGTCGCCCGTTTCCACCAGGGGATGTCGAGCGTGGACCATCTCTTCTGTCAAACGGGCGTTTCAACCCGTCCGAGAACCGAGGCTCCCAACGGGGCACGCACGCCCGGCACAGGCGACATCGAGCTGGAAGAGGAGCTCGGCGAAGGATCTTTCGGGGCTGCAACTCGCGCCCGGAACCTCAGCGACGGAGGTGAGTACGCCTTCAAGGAGCACTTCGGAAAAGGCCATCCGGGAGAGGATGGTCGATGGAGATGCGTGGGAGCGGGAGGCTGCCATCACGGAACGGGTTTCCCATGCACTACCAATCCGTGGCTCCTATGCCAACGTTTCACTAGAAGCATATTGCCGGGCTCCCTGAAGCCATGCTCACGCAACCGCCTCGACTAATATTCAAGTACGCCCCTGATGGAGCTCTTGCTGACCACAACGACGTATCGGCGGTGAAGGGCGTTCAGATTCTCGAGCGATATCTGTCGGCGGTCGCCCATCTCCACGGACATGATCCACCCCATCGTACATCGAGACGTCAAGCTGGACAACACCCTTGCCCGGTGTCGACGCGCCAGTGGCATTTACGTCAAGCTGAGGGCTTTTGGTCTCGCGAAAGAAAGCCGCGATCCGACAACGTCCTGCGGTTCACCACACCATCCAGCACCTGAGCTCTACTCGTTCGCCGGCCGAGGAGCTACACTTTGGTGGCCGACGTCTGGTCCCTCGGCGTAACCGTCTTCGGATGCGTCTACAATCTTCCGTCTGGTCACGCTGAAGGGACGTGCTGGTGCGGAGCGGTCGTCAAGGAAGCCCAAGAGGGAGCTCGACAGAAACGCAAACGAGTTCTTGTGGGATAACATGGTAGTCGTATTGCTAGAGCTGCGACGGTCGGCTCGGTGCCGCTACGAACAAGTACTGCTCCTCACCAACCAAGATCGCTCCGCGACCCGACTCCAGCTTTCATCCTGCCGGGGTGTAACATGGCCAAACGCCCATCCTCTCAACCTGCTGTCTGCAAAAAGATTCTGCACATTCGGCCGCGCACATCCCGCTCTCGGTTCGCCTACGCATCTGCTTGCTCAACGCCCGGGGTGAAGCCGGGACTTGTAGGACCCTGCGGAAGAGCTGTTGCTTGGTAGGTAGTGTTAGCATGGTGTGCACACTGGATGGCTTGCCGTCTCCTTACCCTGTTTCGGCATGGCTTGTCGATCGCCAGGGAGGACGCCTCAGGGAATGTTGTCGGGGAAGAGCCCATGGCAGGAAATATACTGGCGCATGGCATGGTCGACGATGGTCATTACGCATTCCGCTATGTCCAAGTCCTTGTCCACTCGCTCCGCCGTGTCAAAATCGATAAGCATAATTTTGTCGCCGACAAGCTGCATATTGTCCAGTCTGAAATCGCCGTGTTCGACACCAGCATCCATGACGGCCTTGAACGCGCTTGACAACATTTGTTCGAGCTTGTCGAGGGGAAGCGAGCCCGCCTCGGGTTCGCACAGCAGACGCCCGCCGGTATCCGCCATGACGAGCGCGCGCCTTTTCACTTCATCGGTGCTGGGGTACTTGATCTGGCCGTAGAGCTTGGGCACGACGTGTCCGGCCAACGGGGCTAGAAGCCCGTACACGTCGACCTCGGTGTTGAACTCGTCCTCCCATCCGGGCTTTTCTCTCTTCATGACGATGCGGTCGGGAAGGAACCATTCGGGCAATCGATTTTCCAGGCGCCTCTTCCACGTCGGCGAGAGGCGGCGTGACAGGCGGCCCAAGAAAGAGCTCAGCCTCGTCGGCAACACGCGCAGGAACACCACGTTCGGGTGGTGGTCGCATGCCTCCCCGCGCGCCGCAACTCGCCGAGTGCCGAACCAAAAGTTCTGTTCCGGAACGTGTCAGCACGAAAAGGCTGCCTAGGCAGCGGGCATCCCGGGACTGGGGTGACTGACGAAATCGGCTTCTGGTCGCTGTCGTCACCGGTATCGAGCTTGGGACGCATCGTTGATTTGGTGCTCGGACGCAGTGGAATGTGACAGCAGAGAGGATGGAATCGGACTTTTTTTTCTTCTTCTTCTTTTTTTTTTTCTTTTCACAAAGGTCTAATCTTGAAGGTGGGAGAAGAAGAGTAGTGCAAAGCGTGGGCCCTGCCGGTCCAACCCAGTGGGTCTCCTTTCTCCTATCGCTCTGCGTGGCCATGACGGTGGCAAACACGAGAGCAACCGTCAAAACCAAATCCTGAGCCGAGATTTCCGTGAGTGAGGGTCTTGCTACAGCATTTACAGCGCTGCGTAGGATGGTGGCCCTCACCTTTTCCTTGTCCAAGAAGGAGGGCCGGAGCCGTGTATAGCCCGGCGCGTGGCTCGCAGGGTACGCGAGGGCGCCATGATGCCCGTACCCTCGACTTTGTCCACGGGTTGCCGGGTGGGTCCACGGCGTTGGTGGGGTGGTTGGAGAGTGGACGGGCCCCGGAGATATGAGAGAAGCAAAGCCACAAAGCGGCTATGACGGAGCAGCACTCGTGTACGCTCGTAACCAGGCCCTCGCCTACCTGGGAAAGTTTGACCCCTGGACGCGCAAGCATTACGACCTTTACTACGAATGGTACCCAGCTCCATTTTCACGCGCGCTACGCAGCCCCGGCCGGAGACGGTACGTCTGAATATCGCCGGTTTCCTGTCAAGTTGACAAGTTTGGTCAACTCTCACGGAGGACACAAGGAAGGTCGAAGAGGACTCGGGAACGAACAGGATCACGCAAAGAGACGGTCACAAGCGCTGAGAAACCTGCTGAAGGAGTTTTACGAGAAGCAACGCGGTGGTGGCCTCCATCCTGTCGCCGAAGGAGTGCCGTCCTTGCCCGTACCAGGCATCCAATCACTGGACGCTCACGAGGACGAAGGTGACAACGAGGTCGTCCAACGCCAGCCGGCCTATCAGCCCAGGCACAAGAATAGCAGACACACTCGCACCCCCCGCAGCACTCGCAGCACCTCTCGCACCACTCACACTCGACGCCAAGTCGTCCAAGGCCCCTTCGTCCACACATGGTCCTACCGCCAACAGCGGCGGGGCGAGGCAGAGGGCGGCAGCCAAGGAAAAGCTGGCGGCCATCGCAGAGCGCTGCCTGGTGGCTGCGAGGTATCTACACGGGTTCTGCCGTGGCACCCTTTGGCGTCGAGCTGTGCCTTTATGTACAGGAGGTCCATCGAGTTCAGCCCGAGCATATCCCTCCAACGCAGGTCCACTTCTTGGGCAACACGCTCGGTTTAAAGCCAACACCCGGTCTACCGAGGGAGTGTCGACGGCGCGGCGCAACGACTACGAGGGCGAGGGCGGACGAGCCGAGGGGCCGGGCTGGCGGAGGAGAGCAGGCAGCGCGAGACGGCCACCTACTCCTCTCCGGAACAAGGGACCGCCACCACCCGTCAATTAGCAAAACGTGCTGTGCTGGTGCAGGTCAGTGCATTTCGGGCTTGTATGCTATAGGCGGCATGCTGTAACCGTGTGGAGCTGACATACGAAGTTCAACTCTTCCGTCACCTCCGCGCCCGCCCAATAATTACACCCGCGACGATGGATAAAAGGCTAATAAAACCACAGGCTAAAGTTTCGTCATTGCTATTCCCTTCTCTCCTGCCCCTCCTCTTTGCGCTTTCACTCCCGTTTTTGCCATGTGTGGAGGATGGGTTGGAATACTCTTCCCTGCTGTGGGCTGGAACGCCTTTTCACCCCGCCTCTACGAGGTGTGGCGGATAGGTTGGAATACTTTCCCCTCGCGTCTCTGCGATGTGGCCCACCTCGGCGAGGCGGGGAGGCAGGGTTTCGGCCAGCCGATCCGACAACTGAACGCCTGGGCTGTTGCGTCGTTCCGCCTCCCGTGGCTCGAGCCGTCGTTAGACTTGCGTGTCCTGCGCAACGACAACGATGAAGAGCTCATTCTGCAAGTATTTTCAAGCAGACTGCCGGCCGTTTAAAGCAACAGGAGCGGAAACGACACGGAGAAAGAAGCGAAAAGAGAGTTCATGAACGAGAGCACAAAGCGCACGTTGCCTAGGAGAGAATGCGGCCTATTATGACAACGACGAGTTGTGCACCAGTAAACGTCCGCTGGCAGTCTTGTGTTTTGACAGCCAGGAGTTTTACGGCTCCAGAGAGGTTGGCGCCCCAAAGCTCTCACGACGAGGGCTCGAACGATGCCTAGTGAGCCACCCGGAAGCGGAGCAAAGCGGAAAGATTCCAACCCCCAGGGATTCAAGGCCGTCGGGTCGTGGCACCAGACAGGTCGGTCGACCACTGGGAAAGAAACCCTCATCATTCCAGCGCTCCACCCATGCAGCCGGCGAACCTAGCGGCACAATCTCCTTGCGGCCTTGGGATCACATGAAAGCCACGTTGCGGAGGGCGGACCGAATCCGCTTTGGTTGGTGAGGCGCGGAACAAGGCAGCCCCGGAATGTTAAAAATCACAGCCAAAGGGATGTCCTCACTGCAGGCGGGTCCAGGCCAGGGCGAAAGGAAGAAGAAGCAGAAGAAGAGTTTGTGCTATTGCCCCAAGCCTCGCGCCCTGCCTTGCCGGCACACCTGCATCACCAAGGCTTAGTTCACGCTAGCACGCCCT
Source organism: Magnaporthiopsis incrustans (assembly GCA_003049425.1). Lineage (NCBI taxonomy): Eukaryota > Fungi > Ascomycota > Sordariomycetes > Magnaporthales > Magnaporthaceae > Magnaporthiopsis > Magnaporthiopsis incrustans. The sequence goes on along the minus strand of PYSR01000100.1, from coordinate 81,444 downwards.
AACGCTAGCACTTGTTCCACGGCGACCAAGCCACCCACGTCCTCGCTGGACCCAGACTCCATCCAGCGCTGGTTCATGACAATGACAGCCACAAGACACAATCCACCCATCCACGTCCTCGCTACACAGCCGATCACCCGGCCACCGCTTCGTCCCGCAAAAGAAACGTCGTGGTTAAACGCGCAAAACAGTTGCGTCCCGTCACCGCATTCCAAAACACGGTCCGGCCGGCCCGGGTTGAGATTATCGTGGTTCTTGTTGCGGATTCCGGCGGCCACCACGGCGCCGACTCTGAAATTTCGATGGCGGTCGTGGTTCTAATTGTGATCCCGGAAGGCGGGATGCCGGTATTTTGCGGCATTGTGATTGACGTTGGGGGCGGCATCGCCGAGTAGTGGCCGAGGCGGTGTTCGCTGTCGGCTTGCGTGCGAAGGTGTGGAAGATGAGGACGCACGATGAGATGTGGGCGTTGATGGTGCTTTGTGTTTATTGCGAGCGGAGTGGGAAACGGCAATACGTCGAGCTTATGCTTGAACAATCTTGGATGCTTGAACAATCCTGCATGCTTGGACTCCTGGATGCTTGAACAATCCTGGTCGACCTGTAGCTTTATATTAACATGGTCAACCGAGCCAGTTTGTCAAAGCGCAATACCCTTCCTGCTAGCAGTAGCCATGTTCTTCCATGTCACCAGTGCCACGCCACAGGAGAAGCGCGGGCTGCGGCTAGGAGCGGACTGTGGACAGGACGGGCCTGTTGGTACGTTCCTTAATTGCAGCGCCAACTGAGCCGGATCTGTGACGGGGAACTCGAGGGCAGGTCGAGAACGGCCTGTCGTCAGGGTGCGTCCAAGCAATCCCCACGCTATCCCGGACGGTGATGTCCGGACCGCCGTCGAACTGGACCGCAACCAATGGGGCCGTTTCCCGCCTGTGCCGCTCGGCGCCCCCAAAAAAAAAACCTCATAATGTTATGATAGTGCAGAGTGACGTGGCCGGAAAGAAAGCAATACCAAAAAGGTGGTTATCGCAATGCATAAGGAAAAGAAAAGAAAAAGAAAAAGTAATCGTTGCGCCAGGGTCGAGCTCAAGTTTGAGGGATATTGCACTTATATGATTTTCTGGACCAAGCGCGGTCGGATATTTTATTCAATGCTCGTCGGAGCAATGTAGTAGCGCGCTGTGCGTAAGTGAGATTAGGCCGGCTGGCTGCCTAATTCGGGCGATCGATCTTCGATCCAGTCCCACACGGAACCTAACCAAGTTCAGCCCGGGCTGGTTCACTGTGGAACGAGTTTTGTTAGAGTTGCGGCGGTGCAGCGCTGGGGTCGGCTGCCCGCAAAAAGGGGGTCTCTTGTCCACCTGCCATTGTTCGCGTGGGGTCGATTCCGACGATTTGTCGGGGTGATAAGAAGGCGGCAGCAGGTGGGTTGCAATTGGGTCAGGCCGTCCGATTGGGAGGAAATTCGCTTAAAGCTGTGGGGGACGGGGTGTTTTTGATGTCCAGACGAATCGGGTGATGGGCTCCATGCGGCTTACGAAATGGATCCAGTCAATGCCGGCTGTGGGAGTATCGCCAACAACAGCGTCATCATGGTGCCTCCCTCCTTTTCTGCCATGTCTGCCAGCAGAGGCCGGACACGGGGTAACCGCTTTTTTTATCCTTCCGCGCCGGCTGCGTGGGGTGTGCCCGCGGCAGTTGGGCCAAGCAGTCGCGTAGTGGTGTTTGCCGAGATCTCACATGCTATCCGCCGTCGCCTTCCCAAAGCATGGCGAGCTTTTCACTTCTTTTACGGCCTTGTTAGGTACTAAAAATAAATATAAAAAATCATTGTCACGGGCCCGCCTTACCATTCAGAGTTAAACCACAAACCGCCGGAAAAGGACAGGAAAAAATGGCGAAACAGTGCCATCGTGTCTGGGACCTGATCAAGTCAGACACCAACCTGCTTCAGTGGTATTGTCATTTTTGCTGCGATGGCCCCAAACCATATATTTGGCAGTGTAGATACTGCCCGCTCAAGGTTTGCCGCGACTGCGCCGGCGTTTAATATCCGCCGCAGGACGCTGGCCCGGGAGGCAACCACACTGGCGGACGTGCCACGGGTTAATGCGACAAGCTGTGGTGCGCAACGCAGCAAAAGTCTGGAGGCGCCAGCCGTGGGTTGAAGCCCTTTTCCGTGGGACCATTCGGGAGGCGTGCATAGTGCTCTACCTTGACGAGAGGTGAGCCCTGCGGCCACGAAAGAGGATCTGGAATCAGCTAACCACATTGCTGACCCTTATTTTCCAGCTGTCAGCAAAAGGTACGGGCGCCGGCAACGTCTCCACTGCGGGCGGTTCAAGCAGGCTTTCCTCACGAGGTTCTCTCGTGACAAGCGTTTGTCGTTGGGAAAAGAGAAGATCCTTTAGCTTGGACTTGGTCAAGGCGGGACTCGATCCAGCCAATGAGCACTCGCAGAGCGTCAAAGAAAGACCCGAGGGAAGCTCTGGAGGCATGGCGTTTCAATTGGCCACAGCGCGCCCTAGAGCACGACAAGTCACAGTACCCTCGGCCTCGAGTCTCTGTGATGGAACGAGACCCCATGGAAGAATGGCAGGGCCGAACCGTCGCTCGTTTGGTTCGACGGCGGAGACGATGGACATTTCGCTGACAAGTGCAGAAACCACTGGGTGAGGAGAGTCGGGACAGGCGGTGGAAGAATGATGTAGCCATACCAGGCCCGCGCCTTCACGCAGACACAGAATAAAGGCTTCGAAGCTTCGACCCGTAAGCGCACCATGTCGCCAGTCGCTAGAGACTATCCGGCCAGGCGCACCCAGCCGTCTTCTTCACGTCGAGATCCTTTGCGGCGACCCGCGCGGACGCGTCAACCCGGTGCGTGTCCACAACCCTCGCCGCCGCTTGACATAAAAGCAACTCGCCCGTTCGTGAGATCACGTCGACCCACGCACCATCCAAAGGAAGCTGGGCCCCGGGGGGATGATTGTATGTGGCTCCTAGCCCATCGATATAATTAATGCCGTGAGCTGCCTAGACATTTGTGCACATCGATGCGCTGTTTATGCTCAATTCATCACCACAATTTTCCTAAAGACCCGAAAGCGGTCCATGCCTTGACGGACGGGTGCCGACTCCTAGCCGGACAGCCCAGCGTGACGCCCAGGTGTATCCTCCAGACATCGCCGACGCTGGACGCATACATGATGAATCCTCACGCCACATGCAAAACGGCTCAGGGCGGCGACGAGGTCACCCCCAGAGTGCCCATGGAGCGTCCAGTTGGGCGATGACGTCGCCGTGGTCGACATCCACTCGGAGGACAGGGGGCTGCCTCACACCCCCGTGTGCTGCCACTAGTTGCTCAAACAAGGCACGTTGTACCGGCTCGTCGTGGATGTGAGCGAGCGAGTAGGAACCAATTCCGAACGCATCCCCAGCTCCAGCTCAACGAGACAGAATTGTGGCGAGCTGTACAGCCCAGGCGGACGCGCAGCTCTCTGGGCGAGTGGCCCGCTGCGAGGACAGCGCAGTATCTGGCCACCCTCCTTCCAGTCAAGGTCTAGTTCCAAATGCGTCAGCATGCAAAGACCTAACCAATGCCGCGAAGGAAGCAGCCCGGTCACCGCCAAGCAGTGAAAAACAACAGGCCGCGGCGGAGGAGCCTTGTTGCTATTCCCATCTAAGCAATCGCCCACCCTGGACCACCTCGCACCGCACCATTGCCGGCCGGCTGCCCATCCCCGCGAGGCAAGGAGAGACCGGGCCTTGGACGACCACGAAAACATCTCAAGCCACATCGCCGGGGGAGCTGCGCGAGGGCCAGGCGTGGGTGTTAAACCAGCTGCGCCTTTTTAAAACCGCAAAACCCCCGCTGCCATCTCGCATTCGCGGCTTTTTTCTTACTGGCACCTCCCAATCGGCCAGCCCAATAGCACCCGAGCCAAGATGACGACGGACCCGGTGGCCGTCGAGCTGGGCAGAGCCGAAGTGATCAGATGGGCCAAGAGGCGCTTCGGATTGCGCGTTCTGGAAAGCACGCTGGAAGGCGTCCCACGCGTCGCGGCCGAGGAGGCTGCGCAGCTCTGCAAGGGATTCATAACAGATTCGCCAGCCGAGCTCGCGCGGGGGAAAGAATACGGCGTATATCGGTTAGTGCACTCCTTCCCATCGCGATGGTGCTTCAAGCTCAACGTGGCGTGCAGGCAGGATGGAGCGACGTACGTGGCCGTCTACTACGGAAAAGACGTCCTCGCCGCTTTCGACATCACCGCCGCCCTCGCCAACACCGGAAGCGTCGAGGAGCTGGACGCTCGACGGTCGCCGAGCAGACTGCTGGACTGCGGGGAGACGAGAGAAGGGCGCTAGAAAGGCGGCGGCGCATGGGTCGAGCGTCCACGGCTTCCCAGACGAGCATGGCCGAAATAACCAGAATAATACTTCCCGAGCTTCCGGAGTGGATCCTCCCCACTCGGGGCCTCTCGCCCGCCTGCAGGCGGCGGTGACAACACAGGAAGCGTGGGGCCGACTATTAGACGCTAGCAGCTGTGATAGGCGCCGAGTAGCGGCTCGGCAACCAAGCTAAAAACGGGGTTTTCAGGATTGTCGAGTCGCCGTCCACGAAGCCGCAGTGGATACGCGACACAACCTCAGCTCGAGGGCGGGGGTGTGCGTTTTACGCCCACGCCCACCGTGCTCGCAGCCCGGACAGCGGAAACAAACCGGGCGGGCGAGCCTCGGCTGGACTCTGTGGTGCGGTCTCGACCGGCGCTGATGACGCAGCACCAAGGCGGCCCAGGAGGAAACACTCCCAGGTGACCCCCTGCGCTTGGTGCACCTTGGGAAGTAGGAGGCATCCTCCCCATCATCCACGAATTTCCGGCGAGGGACGCGGCACCAGGTCGAGTGAGCGCCAGCCTTACCTACCCCCACCCCCACCTGGCATTGTGTTGGGCTACGTACGGTCCCTCCAGCTCCCGCGCTGCCTGCTGGGCTTCATCGCGCCGCCCGGTAAAGCTTTAGGAATCCTTTGACCGCGTGAGCAAATACCCCATTCCTATTACTTCTCTCGAAAAAGGGACTTTCAGCTCACAGCCCTCCAAGCAGCTTCATTTATCAACTAGAGGGCCGTCGCTCCCTTGACACCTCTGGCGTCTCGCGCGCGCCCCGCCGCCGCGCTCCAAAGGCCGTAGCCATGTCGCTAGGCCCCGGCCAGCGCCTTCTCGCCGAGGACGGCGAGGACAGGTAAGCGAAACACGATTTGTCCCCCGACGACGACCGTGTCTTTCGGCCTTGCTGACAGCCGACGCCGCTCTGGCCGTTCGTCCCCAAGCCGCTGCCTGGCCCGTCTTCCAGCGGGCGCGGAAGCCAACCATCCTGGGTGTCGACAGTTTCCGCTGCGGCCGGCACCGGGCCCCGACCAAAACAACCCGGGCGTCCCACGCCCATCTCCCGCCCCGAGGGCAGCAGGGCAACAAGGACTTCGGCAAGGCGTACAGCAGGAGGCTCAACGGACGGCGCTCCCCTCGAAACCAGGCCGCCCAACGGTGCGGCACCAACACGCAGCCGGAACGCCCGCCGACCCGCACGATTTCCCGCACTACGGAGCACAGTTCGTCACAGCGCCTCCCGCCGCCGTCAGCGACCGCGCGCTCACTGTTTTTCACGACGTGGATGGGTACTGCTGCGGTGAAGCCGAAGGCGCGCCCCCCGCCTTGGCCGTTGCTCCAACACCGGCCGACGACGAAAGGTCGAAGCGGATTATGAAATGGATGGAGGGCATCACCGAATCTTTGCAGAGCCGGAGGGACCGAGGCGGGTTGGCGGAATGGTTTGAAATATAAGAAACCCAAAGTAAAAAGGGAGGCAATACTTGACCTGCCTGCTAATATACGGTTGTTTTTCGTGCGCCCTTGCAGCGTTTTTTTTTTTCCCTTTGCCACGTTTTCCAGCTGTTGCCCTCGTGTAGGGCCTTGTCGTAGTCCACCAGCGGGAGCGTCGCTGCCTGCCGTCTTCCGGTCGGTCGGGCCCTCGGCGGCCGTTTTCCGGGGGTGGCCTCGGGGTCGCTTGTCTGCCCTTTGTAGTTCTCGACGGCCTCGGGGCGTGCTTAAGCTTGTGGGCAGGCTCCCGGGTTCCCTTGTCGCCCCGAAGGTCGGGGAAATCGACACGCCAGGCTCGGAAAGGGACGGAGAACCTACCCTTTGCCAAGAGATGGTTGAAGACCTGCTCGACTCTGGGCCACTGCAGCCATCTGCATGCGTTGCCGCGTTCTTGGCCCACGCGGCCGTTGGGGTTGGCTCCTGCTTGGTCGAAAGGTGCTTGCCCTGGGCGACACGACGGCCAGGGCCGGTGCGAGCACGGCGAGGTCTCGGCGAAGGAAGGCATCTTGGAGATATTGGCGGAGGAGGATGCTTGAGGACGGGTGGCTAAAGGGCCGGCCACATGCACGTTAAACATGTCGAGCTGGAGATGCGGGACCACCTTCTTATTCCTACGCGTGGCTCTACGCCTTTTGGACGTGCTGCCAAGCGGCCGACGAGTCGACGCCTCGCCGAGCTCTCCTTGTTTCCGGTCGAACGTAGAGCGGTGCCGCGGCCGGACCAAGAAGGGCCTCGCGTCGGGTAGCCACTTTGGGTGCCTGTCGACGCCCACCTCCATCGATATCGCCAAAAGGGCCAGGACATTTCGAAATAAAAACCATATAGAAGAAGGTGGCTGGTGCGCGCATGGATTAATCGCCGTCTGCCAGGCGACGATACCAAAAGTACAAGCTCTCCCGCAATACACCGTCCGCAGGCGCTCGACGGCGGAGAGCCGAGGGAGGTGCACGACCGTCTCCTGCCGTCGCCAAGAGCGTATATTACTGCTGCCGCTGGCCGACAGCGACGAGGCCAAGAGTCACGCGCATCTCGACGGCTGTTTGAACAAGGTTGCTCAAGTGTAATGTTTTCCCTTTCCTGTTCCTTTCCTGTTCCCTTTCCTGTTCCCTTTCATGTTCCCTTTCCTGTTCTCCCTTTCTCCCCGTTGCTTTTCCCGTTCCTTTTTTATTCCTTTTTATTCCTTTTTATTCCTATTCCTTGTTCTTGTCAACCCCGCGCCAGGACCCCAAACACGTCCGTGCATACGTGCGCCACTGAGACCAGCCACAAATCTACCATAGACGCCTGCTGCCTAAGACTTTCGCTGGCCGTCACGACGCATGCGCCAATCCTGCCAACCCCGTGCCAACGCGCTCGCCATGGAGTCGGGCGTCGACCCGTTGGGCCGTGATGCGTGCCGCATTACCTCCTGGCTCGACGCTTGTGAACCACCATCTCCGCCGTCTCCTTCACACGCCAACTGCGACACTGAAATGCCACCACCGACTCCCCCTATATCCTCGTCGCCCGGCAAGCGGAAGCGACCATGCGAGTCGGACGGTCGCGGCACCGATGACGAACCAACCCGCGAGCCGTCCACGAGCGACCCCTATCCCGATGATGAGGACGACGGCGCGTTCAGACCCACGTCCTGGCCCTCGCTGGCTCTCCGCGCAACCGGCCCGCCTTCGCAGCCCTTTGCATCTGCTTCGGCCTCCGCGTTGACGTCTGCCTCCGACTCTCGCCCGAGCCGCAGGTCTACCAGCCCCGTCAAGCGCCTCCTTGATCTTCGAGTCCTCGCCAAGCCTGTCGAATTTACCCACCCTTCCAACCTACCCCTTTCCCAGCTTCCCCGCGACGCGCACGACTTGTTTTCGAGTATCCGGCGGGTAGCCCAGTGGCGCATGGCTTTTATACCCAACGCCTCACGCGAAGCCCTCGCGAAGATGGTCCCAGAAAGCCTTGATTGGCCGGACATGTGGTTCAAGCCACCTGGAGAGGAGGGAGGATGCACACAAGAGGAGTTCCGGCCGTGGGCCACAACGCGCGGAGATGAAGACGTCTGCTGGTTGGCGTGGAGACAGCTCGATGCCTTCCATGCAATCCTGGAAGAGGCGTCGCAGTGCGAGACCCAAGGTCGCGGCGAGCTGGCCTGGAACGTCCTGGTTCATTCGCAGGTGCTGCGGCTCGCGGCGGGCTCGACAGATTGCGGCGTCGCGTGCGAGCCCATTATGAGCGCAGGAATTGCCAACCAGTGGCTCCCGGAAATGGCCCACCACCAGTCGACGACGGCAGCCAAAGTTAAGGATGTGGCCAGCGACAAGATGGTGGACTTTGCTCTAGTCCTTGATCTGACGAAGCCTCGCCCGGCCAACGCTGCTTTGGCTAAAGCCGTTTTAGAGACGGTTGCCTTGCAGCCCGAAGCGTCACAATCGATCAACCAAACCATGTACGAGCCCCTGGCCATCAAGCCGATCGGGGTCAGTATCGAAACCAAAGCCGCCGTTTCGGCCGGAAACAACGGCAGTGTTCAGCTAGGAATTTGGGTGGCTGCGTGGCACCGTCGCATCGCCGAGCTCCTACTCGTGCCCCCTGGATGCATCATCACGCTGCCGCTGCTTCTTTGCCATGGTCATACTTGGGACCTTTATTTCGCGTGCGACCGGGAGACGCAGATTGAGGTTATTGGTCCTATCAGCTTGGGAGGGACCAAGGACTTGCTCTCCTTGTACTCTTTACATGCCGCTCTGCGGGAGCTATGCAAGTGGGTGGGCGGTTCGTTTCGGGAATGGCTAACGGCAGCGATGGGAGTAGCTCCTGAGTAGAGGTAGAGAAACCAGTGTCGAGGCAGGCGGCTCGCATGCGGACGCGTCGTGGCGGACCTGGAGACGTGTTGCGACAACTCGACGCGATGATGGGAATGGCGGCAATAGCAAGTTGGCGAGCATGACAACAGACACCGTACCCACCTGCTAGGTACCTACCACCTCGCCGGGCATGCTGGTCCCTGCTTCGTACCTGGATGTGCCCAGCCCCAGTAGTCCGACCGCTTCTTTGGGAGCCTTGGCCGTCCCGATGATATCACTTTCGCACGGGCCGGTCGGCGACCCATTCCGGCGGAAGCAGAAGCGGCGAGGGTCGAGCTCGAATAGTGCCTCTGTTTCAAGTGACGAGACCCCATGGCCAGACTGGTGTGCCCCGGGCACCAGGCCCCGCAGATTTATGCGGGCAGCCAACGCAGACCTGGCGGACGTCGGGGAGATGATGCAGAGGTTCTTCCCGTCGTTGCGCGGGCAGCAGCAGCAGCAGCAGCGGCAGCGGGCGGCATCGGAAGCAGCGGTTCCAAAGAAGCAGGAAAAGAGCACTGTGAGCCTAGGGCGGCTGGCGGGGAACCTCGGGACAGGGACGAGCAGCAGCGCAGAACCGTTCTCGGGCCGGCCTGCTTTTGGCAGACTCCAACGCCCAACCTCCCCACTCTTTGACTACAGTAAAGATTGACTGCCATCCCGGCGCATAGACCGAGAAAGAAAAAAGAGCGGATGAGAATGGGAAACACCGGTCGCGCGAAATGGCCCCCAGCGACCGTCGCCCGTTTGTCTAGGTGGCCGACTCTGGCGAGCACTTGCATCATTCCGTCGCTCCCGACAACATCCTCGCCCGGCTCAGGACCCGTCTGCACCATAAAATTGCCGTCTTTAAAATCATGCTACCAGGGCTTCCGGTTGACGCTGCAAGACACGGCGTCTCTCGTGTTCCTGGTCCTGTCGAGGCTACGACGGGCTTCCCGGTTGTTCGAATCGCTTGCAGACCGCTACGAGAAGCAACGTCCGCGTAGCCATGTCACGGACTGGCTGCAGCCCAAGGCCCTGGATATACCCATCTGGACGCCCAGGCTCTGGGCTCGGTCGAACCCATCTGAAGAACGGCCCTACGGGGCAGCAGGAGGCTGCAGAACTGCTCGGGCCGGTCTCTGCGTCCGGGACGGACAAAGCCTGCGAATGCCATCGTGTTGCTGTGGCACACGGCCAGCCTTGACCCTCACGGGCCTGACTAATAAACACCTGTCACGCTTTGGTATCGCGACCACCTTCTTGGATTCGAGTCTGCAAAACGGGCATGCTGGGCTCGCACACCCTTCCCAGCACCCGGCTCACGTCGCTGACAGCTGATCTACCGATACGTGCTGTCCATCCTCCCCAATCTCAGTATCCAAATCGCCGCCCATGCTGTACGATCGACTCCGACGCTGTATCGTGATCAGCTCGTCAACTAAAGCTCCCTGGTTCTCGACGTCTCGATGCCCTGCTGCGTCCCGAACGAGAGCACCATGAAGCCGACGCCATGGCCTCCCAGCTGTGGTACCTCGACCGACCCTATCGACGCGTAGGACTGTAGCCAGAACTTGCCATCGGAGCTGTGATTTATGACCTCAAGAGCGGCGACGTTTGAACACGCGAACAGCGGTCGGTCCTCGTGATCTGTAGCACTGGGTCGCATCCTCAGAACATCGACTCGGCCAACAACAAGGACTTGGCCGGAAGCGCCGTGTACATCCACCCCGAGGAAAGAAGCATTACGGAGCTGCCGCACGGTCGGCGAGGCACCGGAGTAGGTAGCCGCAAGCTAACGGTAAAGATACACAGAAAACTAGCCGGAATGGTGGGGGAGCTTCTCCTGCATCTGCTCGGCATCCGCGGGGCTTCTTCCACCACCGCGCAGCAAGTTGCTGCTGGAGGACCATTCAAACGAGCCTCCTGCTGGGTCAGGTACGTAGGTGACTAGGTATCATCAACTGAGCGCCTGCTTCCTGACATCTTGACGCTCGCAGCAGTTGGCCTTGGCGCTTGACTTGATCCTTGCGAGACACGGGGCGCAGCCAAGCAAAAAGGCGCGAAACAGGGACAGGCCAGCTTCCCTAGCGACCTGTTGAATGTGCTGTTTAGCGTCTCTCCTAGGTGGCCCTACCCCTGGGAGCAGATGTTGTTGGCAGGGCGCGCCAACTTGACGGGCGTTATAGTAACGACTTGACCAAACGCACACCCTTTTTTTATTTTATTTTCCGTCGACCTCGGCTTTGCGCCGACGGAAACTAGGTAGCTAAAAGGTGGGCAGGACAAGGAGAAGAGTACAGAAAATGTATACCCACCTACCCTTTGCGTTCTCGTCCGGGCGGTCGACTTGCATCAACACAAATAAAACGAGCAGGTTATTGTCCTAGCCCGCGACCGTGTCCCGGTCAAACTTGGTCGATTACACGTTTTGCCAGCGTTGGTTGGCGCAACGCGCCCAGCACGCAGCGATGTGCCGCCGGCCGAGACTGGATGTCTGATTCTTTGTGCTGACGGCGCCCTGGTCCGTCTGGGAGACGGCGGAAGGAAAAAAGGCTGGATTCTGCACCTACAGCCAAGGCCCAAAAATAGCGGCTGGCAGGAGTAGATAGGCAGGAGTGTTGGGATCCCATGTAAGCTGCCAAAGAAACTACCTAGTGTACCTGCCTGCCTGCCTACCTAAACGCCGTAGATCTGAACTTGACCGGCCTTCTGTCTGTGCTCCCGTCGGAAACGACCTGTCAAGAAACTCCTGAAGCACCTCGTCCCGCACCCCCGCACCGAGGCGAACGACTTTTCCGGCACCTTGCGGGCGGTTATCTTGTGCTTCTGCGAGTTCGAAGTAGCGACGTTCACGCCGGCGCCGCCTCTCTCGGTGATTATTTCTTCGTCGTCCCAGCGGCGGCGGCGGTCGTGGTTGTGAGCGTGTCCGTGCCGCAGTTTCGGCCCGAACCGGACCGCGAGAGAAATAAACGAGTCCTCCCGTTTTCTCTGATGCGAACACGCGGAGTCGAAGTGGAAGTTGGACCGGTGCGCCCTGACGATGCGCTCGAGTCCGCCCTTGGTCGGGATCCTGCATTCTGGTCCTTAGGTGACCGCCGTTCGAGTCTAAATCTCTTGGTGCTCGACCAAGACGACGGGGAAGACCGGGCGGCATCGGCGGCTTTCTGGGTCGGCAGCGGTGGGGAAGACGCCACCGGGCATTGGTGCTTACTTCAGTCGTTCAGCAAGCGCTTTAGCAGGTTGCCCAACCGAGTAGAAACGGCCATAGACCGCGTTTTTGCACATGTGTTGAACAAGCCCGCATCGCCAAAGGCAAGGACATCGTGAGCGGACACTTTCGGAGGAGCGGCTCGAACGAGGCTATGTTACGGCGGAAAACAGAAAAAAAAAAAAAATCACCCTTAATGCCCTTATTTCTCCCTCACTCAAGGGTCGAGGCAGTTCATCATGAGCCCACCTCGGGTGTGCTGACCATGTCACCACCAACCACTCTCCAGGGTGCAAGGCCAACTCGCTCCTAAGCAGAACGCCCAGAGCCAGCCACCCAATCTCCAATTCAGCACCAGCCGCTTCAACCCCTCCCTTGCCAGGCCTTCTCCTCTCGCCTCTCGTCTGCTCATTCCTTCTCCGCCGGCTGCACGTACGCGCCTTACCAACACGGCTGGTTGCTGCTCCAGTCTCCGCCCGGCCGATGCGGTGTCCCATCCTCGTGTCAGTATTGTTCATTCCAAACGGCAGCCATGCCGCGGAGCTGGTCGTCGCTTTCATTCTACTGCCTTTGACTCGTTCTTTCGCTCTTCACCGATGCTCGCGGGGCAATTTCTTTTGCTGCACTGCAACCCACCTGCAGACTAGCGCACACTGCCTAAAAAATTGGCGATACGCCATGCGGGACGAAAAGTGGGGACTTCTCCGACGCCCATCGGCGGCCACAAAAAAGATGGAAGAACAAAGAATACTTTGCAGCCTGTTTTCCATCCATTCATCCATTCATCCACCTTCCCATCATTAGGTTCCCGACATCGACCATGTTGTGGAAGAATGAATCCCTGGACAGCGTCGCCTTCCTTTTGGTGCATCACTCCTTATTCGGGCAACGTCCCCAGCAGCCGCCAGCCGGGGAACGATCCGGCAGCCAGCCCGCCTAGACCTACTCGGTGACCACCCAGTGCGTGGCTCGCTCCAGCACATGCCCGGAGGCACCCTGCCGATAACGCCGTGTGCTCGCTTGTCCGACCGCAGCAGCTATCGTGCCTCGTGGTTGGCTCTCCCCATGGTGTGCTGCTGACGACGCCATGCGTCGTGCGTCACGTCCAAGCGGGCTAGCAGTCCGCCTTCCCCGTTTGACAACAAACATCCTGGCTGCTTGTGTGATAGTGCCACGTCGGGGTTTTCGTCCTTTTTGTGTGCACACCCCGCGCCTCACATCGGGATTGCTTTTTTCTTTTTTTTTTCCTGTTGGTTTTACCCCTGCTCGTTCCCCGCTTCGGCCATCCCTTCACCCAACGAACCCCTCGTCTTTCTCTCGGCCGCTTTCCTCAAGACCGCATCCTGTTCGCCCCTTGCCATCTGGGTACGTAATGGGTTGCCGTATCGAGGGGAATCACTGGACGCACATCCGCGTGGGGGACGCCCATGCCGGCCGGCTGGCCAGTCGCTCGCCTCCGTCTTGACCAGGCCGCTAGCTGCTTCATTCGCCCGGCACCTTGGCGAGGCTCAGGCGTTGTCTGATGACCGCTACATGATGCAATCCATTCTACCAAGCTCCCCAGCTCTCCACCTACCCGGCTCCCCGGTCGTCGCCCTTCACCCACCTCCCAGATCGGCGAACCCAGAGCCCATCGTCGATGGTCTTGGTCCATCCACCGACCTCCATCGTGGTGAGGCCCGCCAGCTGTTGCAACTGGCTGGCTGGCCGGCTCCGGGTAGCCGCCGATACGGGACGGAGGTCACTTACATTTTGTGCTCACAGGTGTGACCTTCTTGGGGTTGTCTCGAGGCCCGGGTTTTCGTGTTTTATGCATGTCCTGCTGTCGGCATGGAGGAGTAACGTCCGCAGGCCCCGCCGGGCTTGTCCTCGCCGCTCCAAGTCTCGGAGTGTACGCCCGCAGCGATTCCTAATCACCCGCCAAGCCGGCCAGCCGCAGCCTCTTTCCCCGAGCCAACCAGGCTCACTTGATATTCAGAGCCAACGGGGACTGGCGCATGCATTCTTTCTGCAAGGCCTTCTCAGAGTGTAACTGAGGCACCTTAGACCCATGTCCAGTCGGCCGTGTCAAGGGTTTCCGTCGAGAGGACGGGAGAGGCAGGTCCACCTGCCAAGCCGCAAGCATGGCCGAGAAGGGTATAAGTAGGCACCCTCAGCTCGAGCGAAGTCTTGCTCGAGTCTCCCTATTCTTTCTTTTCTACCTACCCTCGCGCCTCACAACCACACTCAAACACTTTTCCATCACCCGCTTCTCGGATACTTGACCGCCTCACCGTCGTCGTCTCACTTCCTCGCCGCTACATCTCATGTTCGCCATTCTTCGGAGGCTCCTCTTCGGAAACACGAGAAAGTACCACATCAACATCATGGCTGCCACCATCTGCTCCTGCTCGTGCGGCTGCACCAACCTGGTGTACCATTCGGACGGCTGGATCTGCATCGAGTGCAAGGACGGGGAGTGCTCGTGAGCAGCCTCTTCGGGAATGGCACCAGCAGCTCAGCGAGCGCGGCATTTTGTCAAGGGCTACGAGGGTGTGAGCCACGGGACGGCGCCACAACGACCCCGAGCTATCGCCATGGAGCAAGTCCACCGTCTCCTCGCCCTTCAAGTGCCGCGTTGAGCAAACCTGCTCCGCCAAGAAAACACGGTCCAGATCCTCGAGGTCTTCTTGATTGGGATTCATTCGTTTTTTGCCCCCAATTTTCGCTTTTGCTTTACTTTTTTTTTGGCTTCCATAAGACGTGCACACTGGAGTCAACAACACTCTCTTTCGATACTCCCTTTTACATGTTCTCCCCGGATACTCTTTCAAGGCGATTTCGCAGTTTGGGTTTGGCTCGGGTGAGAGGAAGAAACGAAAAGGCTACGCCGCAGTCCAACGATCTGCCAGCATGGCCATGGCGAGAGACGAGCTCACGAGACTGGTGGTATGTCACGACTGGGTGTGAAGGGTTCCGGGGCTTGTAATTGCAACACCGACTCACTCGAAAATGTCACGTCACTTCGCTTCAAACAAGAAGACCCCATGCCGATGATGAAGTGGCTGCTGCATTGTGATCTACAGGGCCTGGCTTGCACGTGAGCCGGGACGTGAACTTAGCCGGGACGTAAACCGGCCGGGGCAAGAAGAGAGAAACGTCATAAACAGGGTGGGACACCCCGACGAACCACATCGGTTCTCGCACCAGTTCTCGGGCTTCTCGGAGGTCCGGCATCTGAAAGAACACGTGAAAGCAGGAGCAGGCCTTGGTGGTGTGGTGGGGAGCCGTGTATATAAACCCGGTCTGGCGTCCTGTCTGGCGGGAAAATTCTGTTCTTCTACATAACACAAAACCCCATCCGAGGAAAGTCCCCTCTCCCCAAAAGTTTGAACAACCAACCCCACCCTCATCCGTCTGTTTTGGTAAAGACCTGTTCACAGTCGTCTCCACCTAACGATCAACCACCCCATCCGCCGGGCACGCCAGCTAATGCGTGCCCGGCGGGTGCGCTCAAGTCGAACGCCTCCCCTTCTTCCGCCGGGCACCGCCAAATGCGTGCCCGGCGAGTCTCAAGTCGAACGCCGCCCCTCCCGCCCGGCGTGGGACATGTGCCTGTGGAATCGTTGACGAGGATACCACGGGCACATTCCCAAGCCGCAAACGCCTATGGTCGCGGCTGCCCCCGGCACCCTTGCCACCCGACTCACCACTCCAGGCCAGCGCGCGAGCGTCCGCCACTAGGGTGCAGCCTAGTGTCGGCGACGCGCTAAGAGGAATGGGGGTTACAGGCGCCTGGTCCCGCATGTACTACTCCGGATTGCGGATAAAGCCAGGCACCTGCTCCCCCGTTTGTACCTCTCGCCATGGAGGAAGTCGGGGTGGGTCCCGCGTGTACTGCTATTCGCGGGACGCAAGCAGGGGTCATCATGCCGGCGGCCGCCTACATAGGCCAACACCTGTTTCTGCCCAGCCTGTTCCCGGCAGACAAGATCCCAGGCGGGCAGAAACAACTCAGCATCGGCCCCCGCTCACGAGTGGCGGCCGATGCGAAGAGTTTTCCAGTTAAAAAAAAGCAAATGCTGCCGGTCGAAGGAGTGTCGCCCGCGCCCCGGGTTTGCCTCTAGGCACGCATAACTGCCCGGGGCGCGCGGAAGGACAAAGTGAAGGACAAAGGAAACAAAGGAGGCCGTCAGCGTTGGGGAAGAATTGTTGCTTAGGGGAGAAGAGAAAGGGAACACACCGGCATTCCAATGATAGACGAGGGTGCACGGGCATTCCAATGATCGACGTGTGGAGGAAGGGAGTGAATATGTACAAGGGGGAGGGGAAATATACAATAGAGAGAATAGGAAAACAAGCAATTTTTTTTCTTTTTTCTTTTCGAGCTTTTTTTTTTCTTTTTTTTTCGAACTTTTTTTTTCTTCTTTTTTCCTTTTCGAACTTTTTTTTTCTTTTTGTCATTTTGATTTTTTTTTTCTTTTCGAACTTGTGGAGAATAACGAGAAGAAAAAAACCCCAGCGTTGAACCAGGAGCGGCTGTTGAAGTAGCCGAGAAAAGAAGGAGTGGCGGCGAAGGGAGTGACGCCGCCAAATCCTGGTCAGGCAGGGAAGAATTAATGAGAAAATGTAAGGATACGAGTGGTGGAAGAGGTTGCGGTAGCGACAGTAAGAAGCGAAGCGTAAAAAAAAAACCAAAGCAGAACCGTGCAGAAACAGGGAAAGAAGAGTGTACATATTACATTAGGAAAAAAGGGAATTTTGTACAAGGAAAGGGTGGTTTGCCAGGTACCCTGCCATCAAACGTCCAGCAGCGGCCCCAGGCCGCCGGGGCCGGCTCTCTCCCTGACAATGGCCCGGGCTCTGGTGAGCACGCTCACGAGCTCCTCGGTCTCGGCAGTGCCGTCCAGCCAGTTCAGCAGATGGGTCAGGCAAGTGTATGTGAACCACGGCCCATGCTTCAGCTCACGCCGGGCGCACATGGTGCCGAGATCCTCGGGCCACCGCGTCGTGAGGCGCGACTTCATCTTTTCCACCGCTGCGCGGGTGAGCAGGGCTAGCCTGGGACGGCCTGTGAACCGGACTGGGATTTTTGGCGTGTCAGTATCCCTCTCTGTGTGTGCTTGTGCTCAATCAGTGCCGGGGCTCGGCGAGAAAATGAGAGCATGATTTACCAGAGTCAAACGGCTGCACGTAATTCTTGGCCGAGGCGGGCCAGATCAGGGCGATCTCGGTCAAGACGCCAAGGTCGCTCTCGACGTTGCGCAGGTCAGACAGGATCTGGGGCAGGCCCCCGTCCCAGCTGCAGATGGTGGGCGCCAAGTCCTCCTCGACCATGACGTCGTCATCGCACAGGTGGAGAAGGACGTCCTCGAGCATCTCCTCGATCTCGGCCAACTCGACGCGGGTGTGCTTGAGCATCAGCCGATACGTGAGCAGGAAGCCCCACAGGCCGTCCTTCAGACTCTTGGAGGGGATGTAGGGCCTCAATTTCTCCAAAGCCTCCCTGGCCTCCTGTGCCATGCCGAAGGCGTTGTCGGCCGACCAGTCCTGGTCGTACCAGTGCTGCTGGTGGAGGCAGAGCGAGGTCAACAACCTCACTGTTTGCCTTATCGATGATATCCCGACGACGTCGGTTTCGGGATCCGGGTCACACGTGTCGTGGGACAAGGTGCTAGATTCGGGCTGGTGGTTAGTCGTCGCCTTGTTTGGCAAAAAGGGTTGTGCCAGGACTGCAGAGGCGTGGTGCCTTACAGGATAAGTGCCAACTCGTTCAGACTCATCTCGTGGAGAAGATAGTCGGGGAGAAAAGGAGCCAACCTCGAGAACAGGTAGGCTTGAAACAGTGGCCCTTCAGCAAGTCCCTCCCTGCTCTGCCGTCTCCTGTATCCGCGACGACGGAGTTTCTCGACGTGGGGTATCACGGGACTCCCGTC
This sequence comes from Magnaporthiopsis incrustans, assembly GCA_003049425.1. Classification (NCBI taxonomy): domain Eukaryota; kingdom Fungi; phylum Ascomycota; class Sordariomycetes; order Magnaporthales; family Magnaporthaceae; genus Magnaporthiopsis; species Magnaporthiopsis incrustans. Next base: position 63,632 of record PYSR01000100.1, on the reverse strand, counting down.
CAGCCAGTGACGGGGTATCACGTCCAGCCAGTGACGGGGTATCACGGGCCTCCAGTCCAGCCAGCGACGGGGAATCACGGGCGTCCCGTCCAGCCAGCGACGGGGCGGCTCCGGGTTGGTGTACAGCAACACGAGGAGCAGCAGCCTGCGCGGTAAATTCCAGGCATCGGAACTGGTCCTGGGGGCATGTGGGATCTCAAAGGAGTTGTAGTCGGGGCGGGGACCGGGGAGCGTGGCGGGGCCAGGGTCGTCCGGGTCGGACAGGGCTGGTGCGTGGGGGGTGGTGGATTCACCAAGGGCGGGCGGCGTGGCATTGATGCCCGCTTCCGAGTCTCCATCATGGGGCTCCCTCTTGACGTCGGCCATTGTCAAGTCGGGAGTGTCGAAGCCTGCAGTCGGCACGGCGTTGATGTCCACTTCCGAGTCTCCGCCAGGGGGCTCCCTCTTGACGTCGGCCATTGTCAAGTCGGGAGTGTCGAGGCCTGCAGTCCGCGAGGAGCTCCCAGGCGGCACGGGAGCCGCGAGAGGCTCTTCATAGTTGGAGAGGAGCTCCAAGTGCACCTCGGCCCCAAGGGACCGAGCGTACGCGAGAAACGCTCGAATCCCGGGCCAGGGGAGGGGCTCCTGACCGGCCGTGATGACGTCACCGTGGCCGTCCCGTGCTGGATTACCGCTCATCTTGAAGCCGGCCTGGAGTGCCGGAGGGTGGCGACGGTGTGGCGCTGTGTGTTGTGGTCAAAGATGCAGAAGCTGTCCTCGACGTGGAAGACGGCCTTGCGCGTGATCCTGTCAAACGAGAGGGTCAGTTTCCGCGTGCGGCTGGTGACGCTGAGGCTGGTGCGACGGCTTGGCGCCAGAGCACTCCTGGTGAGACTCATTGAAGCCGAGCAGGGCGAGAAAGGCGGGTGAAAGGCTGGTGCAGAGGGCTGGTGCAAAGGAGACTTGTGATGGGCTGGCTCAGACAGGCTGCGCCGTGAGGAAGCGGAGGACGAGGCTGACGGAGAGAGGCAAGGCGGGTTGGTACTGACAGGATCAAGACCGTGATGCGAGCTGAGGAGGTGGGCTTCTTTATAGCAGCAAACGAGGAGAAGGGAGAGAAGACGTCTGGGAAGATCCGGGTCGTGGTGATGTTCTGATTCGTCTCCCTTGGAACTTGGTTTGTGAGACATATCGGCGCAGCTCGAGGGATCCGACCGGCCTTTTTATAGACAAATCCATCGCGAGAGAGAGAAGGCTGGGACTGCCCGACGCCAGAGAACACCACGCCGATTCCAGACAAGGCAAATTTGGGCCTTGGAGCATTGCCGGGATCGCGTCCCACACACCCCCTAGCCGTGCTCGGCCGTGTTTCGTTTTTCCTGTCCTCTTGGTATTCGCCTCTGGATCATCGCTCGATCCTCGCGATAGTTACCCGTTTAGGTAGGTGCCTCCCTAGACGTGTATGTAGTTAGCCTCTCGTTAGCCTCCCCGGGGCTCGAGCTGTTATTCTCACCCGTTTGCTCTGCCATCGAGGCGGCTCCTGACATGTACCGACCGGGGGATGCCTGCATTTCCAGCCGAGGCCAGGCCAAAGCGGGGCTGTTCAGGCACTCGGAGATGCGCCGCCCACCTCTGCCTAGCGTCGCAACGCCGATGTTCCGATGGGCGACATGGGTGGGCAGGGCGCCAGATGTGTGTGGGGCAGTCCTGGTCCAGCGGTCTTGGGGGTGTGCGGGCTGGTTTGCTGGTTGGTCGGTTGGGTGGTTTGTTGGCAGCTGGCTGCATCAAGCTCGTCTTGGATTTTCGATTGATCAGCTTGACACTTGACCTATGGATCGAGCGCACGGTTGCCACGGTGGGTCGCGGTGGGCCCCACCCGCACAGCACCAGCCTGTCGGTACTTGCCGATACGTTCGTCCGGTCCCCTCTCTCGAAGTCGCCTTGGGGAAAATGGAGAAATGGAAATGAGCCGCGCCCCGCATCTTCTCGATCTATCAACACTCAGGATCACGATGACCGCCTGGGGTCGGGGGCTCCTTCCTCCACGGGGTGAGAGTGGCAGGCAGGCGAGAGATGAGGAAGGAAAGACCACCTGGTCATCACCGTCAGTCGTCTCCTGCATTGACACTGTGAGCCGCCAGCTGGACGCGCATGTCGCCCAATCGGGATGTTGATGACGTCGTCGACCCGCAACACCGGGCAGGTCACTCCTTCCCAATATAAACCGCTTCGTGGGTTAGGTTCTCTTTGTGAATCACCATCCCTACCAAGTCAACGGAAAAGCAAATTTGGCACTTGGACCAAGGCCACCATTGCGCCGAAGGCGTCCCGTACGACCAACTTCAAAACTTGGAAAGCCACCTGCTGCTCGGACATTTGCTGACCCGGTCTGGACTCGCCCACGGCGCAGAGAGACACACCTAGCCCACCGAAGATTTGCAGAAGCCACCGCCAGGATGTCTCAGCTTCACCGCAGGGTGCAAGCGGCGCAGGAATTCGTGTATGTCGGCTTGCGCTAGAGGCTTCGCCCAGGGGCACTATTGACAATACATCATCTCGGGCAGCCGGCAGGACCTCGTCATGTTCAGGGACCAGGTCCAAGAGGCAGCCAAGAGCGCCAGCTACACGTATCCCATCAAGGCACGCCCCCTCCTTTCCTAGGCCCCGGCCAGACGAGAGATGGAGGCTTTGACCGCCAGACTGACGTAAATCACACGGGCAGGGGATCGCCTACTTCGCCTCGCATCGGGCGCTCTGGAAGCCCTTCCTCTCGCGCGTGGTGCCCACGCTGATCCTCTCGGCCGCGGTGACGGTGCCCATGTTCATGTTCACGTACGTGCCGCAGCTGTCGGTGCTCGTCTGGCTGAACGGCCCGCTGGCCGTGGTCTCGACGGCGCTGCTGGTGCTCAACGAATCGGCCTCCATCACCTCCTTCTTCGCCCGCAGGTTCATCATGAAGCGCGCCCTCCTGGACACGTTTGACGGCACCCTCGTCTCCCGCGGCGCCAGCGCCGCCGTCCGCGAGGGCAGAGAGGTGCACCCGGGCTCCGACCCTGTCGCCAAGCTCGGGACGGTGCACCTGCATTACTTTGAGCGCTTCAGCTTCAGGGCCGTCAGAAGCTATCTGGGCCAGCTGGCGTTCAACTTGATTCCCAGTAGGGCATCCTTGTCTCTGCGTTCCGTTTCAGGCTGCCCCTGCCTGCATCCTACTAGCGGCGCCGCCAAGCATGCAGAGCTAACATGGTCATGTGTGTTCGTCGCCTGCCAGTCATCGGCACTTACGCCTTCCTCATTAAGCAAGGTACGTCGAGATGATGAAAAGACGATGCTGATTTCCCATGGCCTACCGCTAATATCCATCACGCGCACATAGGGCGAACCAGGGGCCTGGGTATCCACGACCGTGTACGTCTCGGCGGGAGCGGCGGCGAGCTGCTCTGCTCCCTGTGATTGGGAGAGGCGGGGGCGGCAGACAGCCAATAGACGACCAGGCTAACAAGCATGAACACGCACAGTACTTCCAGCTCAAGTCCTGGAGCCAGGAGCGGAAGGACAAATGGATCCGCACCCATGTCGGCTCATACACGGCGTAAGTCACCCGTATTCAGCCCATCTCCCCCTCGGTCCCGTATTGCATGGCCATGGCCACGATGCTTTACGCACCTCTTCTGCCTATTGCCATCCCCTGTTCCTCGTCTGCACCGGCACTAGCTGACCATGGATACCACGCCACCGGGCAGGTTCGGCTTTGTGGCCGCTCTGCTCGAAATGGTGCCCGTTGCATCTCTGCTGTTTTCATTCACCAATACTGGTAAGTCCTGACGATGGTCACACGTTGCACGCACAAGCATGTGTCACCAACAACGGCCGGGTAGCCGCGTTCTTCTCTCTTGCTTAATTTGTTAACCCCCTTGCCTCACCAGTCGGCGCTGCTCTCTGGGCGGCTGAGCTGGAGGAGAGGGACATGCGGCTTGCCGAGCAGTTTGCCCTCAAGAAGTACAAGTAAGGTGCCCGGCTTTCCAGGCATACCCACGACCAGCTAGCGGGCAGGGGGGAGCTCATGATGGAACAATGCCACGTCGACTATTGCTTCTGGACCGGCGATCGTAGGGAAGGGGTGTGGCCGAATCCTTTCGATCGTGGCCGGAGCGGACGGTGGTGGCCATCGGACACAGATTGCAGTACGTAAACCGCCCGTGGGGGTGGCGTGCTCTGGGACATGGGACATTGGAGTGGGACACATATTTCGGGGCTTGCAACATCCCGGATTGGAGCAGCCAGAGACAATTCCTTTCTTTTTCTCCCTGGCGGTCATGGTCATGTCGACGCCGTGGTTGGCCGACTCGGTTAGAAGGTGGCTTACACTAGTGAAGTTGGGCTGAGCAGTGTTGGGTTTTTTTTGTCTCTGTCTTTCTCTCGCTGTCTTTTTTTCTAGGCGTACACCTTACAGGGGAACCCTGTTCTCTACGGCCAACACCCTGTCCAGTCGGATTTCGGATTTGAGCTAGCTAGGGACATGTCATATGTCATATTTTTTCTCCTCCCTTGCTGCATGGTCCTTTATGTCTTTCCCGGGGTGGTCGGGCTGGGTGTCGGATCGGTGACCCGTAGTCGCCGTCAGAGGTCAAAATGGACGTCCCACACCACAAACCACACACCCACACCACACAGGGGCCCCCTGGGCTGTTTTAAGCGGACCAGGACGGGAAAAGCGTCTGGTTGGAGGAGAGCAAGGAGGGGTGGGAATTGCCCGGTTGTGTTTGCCAAGCGGGATCGGCATGGCAGGTGTCGAAGGGAGCATGTTCTCCGGCGGCAAAGGACAGCAGAAGAGGTTTAGCCAGCCAGCCCAGCCAGTCAGCCCAGCCCGCCACTTCCAGCCAACAACCGCCCCCACTCCACCTCCGTCGTTTTTCTCCTCTGTGACAAGTGACAAGCCCCCATCACACATCACCACGATCCGTCCGCCTCTCAACACGGAGCACAGTGTGCCTTGTCAGGGAGGATTGATTGGACCGGACGTGGTATTGCATTGCATTGCATCTGCTGCAGGCGGACGTGTGTGTGGCGTCCAAGCGCGGGCAGACCGTCTTGTTGCTGGCTGGCTATTTTCCCGGCCGGCATCTCGGGCTTTGAGAGCTGGGCGCGCGAGACGCGAGGTGGGAGGGTCGGTGGCGTCGCCTTGTTTGTCTGGTACCGCTGTCGGCTGAAAGTGCTGCTTCCTGCATTTTTTTGATTACACACACACACACACACACACACACACGAGAGAAAAAAAAGAACGCAACACCCCACCTCGCAGGAAAGATCGTCGGTCGGTTATTGCGTCGTTGTTGTTTGCCGTCGTCGTGGGTGGGACTGAGGGAGGACGTGTGTGCTCTCGTTTGGTTGTGTATTGTTGCACAGCATCGACCGATGAGAGGTTCGGCGTCGGCCAACGAAAAACTGCGCAGACCGATATCACCTCGCACACCGGTGTTACATTGGCAAACAAGGGCAAACAATGGCAGACGACATGACCCCGCGCGTGCCGTGTCTGTCTGTCAACAGGGGGGGCGGTATTTGGACTGCTCTGGATCTGCACCTGGTGTGGGTGGGTGGGATGGGTGGCGGGAGATAAGGAAGCCCATTGAGTACCGCAGAATCGGGATTTGGTGCGGCATGGGCAAGGGAGAGGGGAGGAGGAGAGAGGGGGCAAGAGAGGGAGGGACGGACAGGGGAGGGAAGAGCCCACTCACTTTCGGGGAGTCGAGGGGCTCCCGCCTCTCGTCGTTTGCTTTCGTTCCTGGCTTCTCCTCGTTCTTAGCACGAGAAGGGGCAGGCGCTCTCTCCCTTCGTTCTTCGGGGAGTCCGCTGGTCCCCCGCCCCTCGTCCTGTTCTTCGTTCCTCGCCTCTCCTCGTTCTTCTGAGCTGGAGGAGAGTGCCGAGTGGCCTCCGCTTAGCCCTTGGCCGACTGCATCGCTGCCCCAGTCTGCCCCAGGCTCTTCGTTCCTCTGGGGCATGCCCTGGAGAGAGTGCCGTGTGGCCCCCGCTCCTACCTTGTCTGACTGTGTCGCTGCCCCAGTCGGCCCCGGCATTCCTGGCTCTTGGGACCAGAGCCCGCCCACCCGTCAGCCGGGCTGCTCCTCGCTGCCTCCACCTCCGTGGAGTAGGCCTGTAGGCGTGCACGCCCCTTGTCTTGTGTCATTGGTACTCGTAGCTCAGAGGAAGCTTACGTGATGACCTCAATGTCTCGTGTGCTCGTAGCATCCATTGTGCCTGTGCTGCGTGCAAGTCGCGTTTGTTGTTAGCTGGGTATTGCAATCCATCTCCTGCCCTGAACACGGGCCGACGACTCTGTGACCATCTCCTTTCCGTACCCGGTTGCACCGTCGCCCGTCCTCATCACCCATCCAGGCAGTAAGGAGAGTCGCTATCCGTGGCGGCCTACATCTCCCGTCGTCGTCAACGAAACGGAGTAAACGGCGAGTACGCGTCCCCGACGGCCTTGTCCGCTTTTCAGACGACTGACCTTTTCTTTCTGCTTGACTGCTCGACGGAGCGTCCAGCTGCAGGCATCGCGTCGGAGGCTTAGCAGACACCAGACGGGAACAAGACGATACGAGAAGCAAGACGACACGGGAACAGCGACCGCCTCCGTCTGTCCACGACGGGAAGGCGAGCCGATGATGGGTGGTGGCCTCTTGGCTGTCACATCTTCCCAAATGCGGACCGGAGGCGACCAGGAGAGAAGCAAACAATGCTGGCATCCGTGTTTGCCTGCGGGAAGACGGGGTGCAGACCTCACGCGAGCCTTGTACTCGCTCACGGCAATGAAAATGAGACCGAGGGGTTGTGTTTGGTGTCGCTGTGCGCGGGGTCAATTTCGAGATTGTGCAAGTGAGGCCAGGCACCAGGAACGGCGAATAGCTTCAAAATTCATCGAGCTGCCAGTAACCAAATGACTCAGTCCTGTCTCCCGCCCCGCTACCTAATCTCAGGGACTTGAGGGACGCTCCTTCCGTTTGTGTATGTCCACCTGTGCTATAATTCTGGGGCCGTCGTTGCCTCCTTCCCTCTGGAGCCCGCCGACTGTCTCTGCTCGGTGCCTTACACTCCCGTGGTCACTCGTTTTCTGCCCACGCGTTCTGACATCGGCCTGCATTCTCTCTTCCCACCCGATCCTGAGGCGCCTGTTTGCCCTTCGAGTTGGTCTGGTCCAATATCCGCTCGTTTGTTTTCCCAGGAAAAATCCAGAAGCAAAGCTCCATCCCGTCCTTCGTTGCCGCCGAGCACGCATCCTCTCTTTCGAGCGTGGGAGGCTCTTTTCCCCTCCTCGCCGCCTCTCTTTTACGCGCCCGCACAAGACCGGGAAGCCGCGTCTGCGCCAAGGCTGCTCCTGTCGCTCGCCGTCATCGCCGGGTGGCCGCCGTTCCCTCATCATCACTGTCGTTTTTCAAAAGCAGTCTGCCGATAACCCACCCTGGTCCGGACAAACATGCAGCCACCTTCCTGCATTGTCCTGTTTGCCCAGTGGACTGCTCTCCTCTGTGGGCTGGTAATGATGTTTGGTATGGCCGAGGGCGGCTTCCTGGGTGCCCACGGCCTCGCTGCTGCTGGCACTCGTATCCCGCCGCACTCCCACCAGCATGACTTCATCGAGCCACGAGCTCTGGCCGACCCGCCCGCCCCCGGCTACGGCTACGGCTATGGGAACCCGCTCGCCTTGACGTCTTCCACGACTGCCGGTATGGCCTTCCAGAATACTTGTCTTCCTGAGAGCCGCCGACTGGGTATATAAATATCTAACATCGTATTATGCCAGAAACCCCCGCTGCCTCTGCTACGGCTCTGCCGCTCCCGTGGGACTCCTCCGAGACTGCCTTGGCCGAGACTACCTCTTCTGAGACTACCTCTTCTGAGACTACCCCTTCTGAGACTACCTCTTCCGAGACTATCTCCATGATGGCTACTCCGTCGACCCCCGGTGACATGTTCACATCTGGTGCTCTGCCCGTCAGCGGCTCCGCTACCTCCTCCATGTCATCTCCGTCGACCCCGAGTGACTTCTTCATATCTGGCGCTCTGCCTGTGAGCGGCTCTGCTGCCTCCTCTGTGGGTTCGCCTTCTGAGACCGCTTCCGGCACCCTCACGGCATCCTCGGCCGAGACCGGCTACCCTCTCCCGGACGACCTGTCGTCGTCGTCGGGCACCATCCCCGCGTCCTCGACTCCAACCAGCCCCAATCCAACAGAGTCGGTGGCTTGGTCCACCGAGGGCATAGGCAGCTCTAGCCCGCCTTCACCCAGCCCTTCTGTGTCTTCTGTGGCGCCGTTCCCTCTTTCCAATTCGACAGACTTCCCAGCCGGTCCTACGGGCACTGAGACCTTCGGCATGTCAACTCTGCCGCTCAACATCACGGCTGCGTCACCGCTCCCGACCAACGGAACCGCCCCTCTTTCCGCCTGCTCCGGCGGGTCGATGAGCGGCTCTTGTCTGGCTACTCCTTCGTCCTCTTATTCCAACTTTTCGTCTCCCGCATACAACTCCTCGTCTCTTGCGACTCCAACTCTCTCTTTCTGCTCGGGAGGCTCCATGACAGGACCCTGCTCGGCGGGGGCTTCGCAGACAACCACGCCCACTCCGCCTTTCCCCTGGACCAACTCGACTCTTTCTGGGAACGGCCCCACGGGCAGCGGCAGCCTTTGCGGCAGCGGTGGCATGACTGGGCCCTGTGTCCCTCTTGCGACCGGGACTCCGAACTCAACCGCGCCAGTCAACTCAACGCTGCCGGCGTCAAACACCTCGGTGCCGCTCTCCATCTGCACCGGCGGCGTCATGTCTGAACCGTGCATCCACACCTCATCCCAAGTGCACGAAGTGTCCCTGACCGATGCCGCGAGTGCCTCGCTACCGACTTCAAACACTTACACGTCGCCGCCGACCTGCACCGGCGGTGCCATGTCCGGACCATGTGTCCATAGCACATCTAACGTGGTCGAGACGTCTCTCACCGACGCTTGGAGCGGCTCCCTACCTGCAGCCACCACGACCAATCCGAGCTCTGTGTACGAGACGTCCCTGACCGACGCCACGAGTGCATCCCTCCCGTTCTGCACCGGCGGCTTCATGTCAGGGCCCTGCATCGGGACCACGTCAACCACATCAGCCGCATCTTTCACATCTCTGCCCTTCTGCGGTGGAGGTGCCATGGCAGGACCGTGCAACGGTACCACGGCTCCGGCTGCGACAACTGACCACATTGTCGAGACCTTCTTGACGGATGCATGGAGCGGCTCTATGCCCACCGTAACGGCTGGCCCAACAGACACCGCTCCTTCTCCCGCCAACTTTTCCATGGCGACAGCGACACCCGGCCAGACAAACACGTCGGGCGTGCTGCCCATGTCCGGGTCTCTCTCGTCATCGCCCTACCACGTGTCCAACTCCACCACCCTTGCCGGTCCGACGGGTGGAACGGCGGCCCGGGTGACAAGCGGACCAGCTGCGCCCAGCCCTCCCTTCCCGCTCTTGAACGTCACCTGGACCGCATTCCCGACAGGCGGCACACTTGGTCCTACCGTGACGGACACCTACTGCTCGCCGAACGGAACGGGCCCTCTCGCCGGCCCTTGGACCAACGTCACCACGATTTGTAACCCTACCACTGGTGTCCGTATAACAGCTGGGCCCGTGACCACATGGCCTCTTCCGTCTGCTTCCCCCGGAGCAAACGCAACCTCAGGCTTCAGTGCGCCGAACAATTCGTCAGTCGTCTGGCCGACGAACAGTTCTGCGGCATTCCCGACCTCAACTTGGGTGACTCTTCCAGCGCCCCCAAACAGCTCTGTGGTGACGGCAAACATAACACTTTCGCCGTCCTTCGGCAACAGCACCAACAGCGCCGCAGCGTCTGAGATCAGCCTGACGGATGCCATCGGATTCTCGCCCAGCAGCACCACCACGGGCTATGGGCCATCCGCCGCGGCCAACACTTCCGCCTCGAGCGCGCCTTTTGCTTCCGCAGTCCCGAGCGTGCCTGGTTGGCCCGACATGCCTGGATGGGAGCCGACAGTCTCGTCGTGGACGTCGTCAGGTAGTGTGAACCCTCCAATCATGACGTCCGCCGACAGTACTCCTCAGAGCTAACACAATCTTGACCCTAGGCTGGCTTCCTACCAGCTTCTTGACCGAGACCACTCCTGCGGCCGCCGTTCCGAGCATGGCCATGGGCGGCGGTCGCTTGGGCCCTGTTCCCGGAGCTCCCCTCGCGCAGCACCACCACGCCCACCCGGCCCCGTTCGGACCTGTTGGCCCCGGCCGGTCTACCGGCTCGAGGCCCAGCGCTGGCTTTGCGCGACTCTGAGGACCGAGATTCTTCGGCAGCAACCGTCCTCAAAGGACTTACCCGGACCACTCCTGGGTCCCTATTTCCTGCGCGCCAATCTCGTTGTGTTTTTATCGTATCATTTTGCTCCTTTGCAGCTGGACTTGACAATCGGGGTTTGATGTCGAACAGCTAGGTGGTCACATGCCATTGACATCGACGAGGGGAAACCAAAAAAATTCGGTGTGTTGGTTCGTCGGATATCTGATGAAGGAAGAGTGCCCTTTGAAGGTATCGTGGACGAGTTTCTCGCTAGCTAGCTGATTCAATAGGCAACGTGTTTTTTTGGTGAACCATCTGTCCATGCCTGATCTCTTTAGGTCCAAATGCCGACTCGATGGCCAATCGATCATCTTGCGGTTTCATGATCCAGAGGCCAAAGACATGTCCGGACCGAGTCACCCGTCCAAAAGATGCCGGCTCCGCACTGCGAAGCCAGGATCCGCCAGAACGGCTGGCTCCATGCTCGAAAGTGGAGCATCTCTGCTCGAATCCGAGCAGCCGGCCGTCGACTATGCGGAACGTACTACTACTACAAGGCAAGGACTCCGTCGGCAAGACCGAGGAGGCGGTGGGCTGCCGTCGCGCATATGGGGACCGTACGCCGTCTCTGCTTCCTACATCTGCTTCGTCGCAATGCATCGAAGCCGACTCGGTCCTGGCTCCGCTTTGTCGCTCTTCCCACACCGGGTCGACTACTTTTGGTTGCTAATCGGGCCCGTCGGCTTGCAGCGGGGTGACCCATGATGCACTCGTTTGCGTAACAATGCATCCATACGGGGCGATGGCTCTGGATGTATGCATCGTGTTCGTTCAAATGGCTGCGCGCCTTTTCCATGCTGGTGCACGCCTTTTTGGTTCGTTTTGCCGCTCCAATGCTAAAATATAAAATGCCGAATGCAAACCCCGCTGCTCGCCACGCGCAATTGGTTCCAACCATGTAGAGGACGTTTGTTATGTGCCCGCCTTGGGTCCCGGAGCTCTCTTTGACCCGACCAACGTATGCCCAAGCATTTTCGACACGTTTTTATATTCTGTTTATTTGCTTGCGGCCTGCTGGAGGAGAAATGCGGATCCTGTGGTCCGGCCGGCGCGCCAATCGCTTTTTACACACACACACATACACATAAAACACACAAACACACATCGTGACGCCGAGACTATCTCCGACAGTTGCACGGCTGCGGTCCACAGAGTCGCACCACATGACGCAGCAATGCACCCTTCCTACCTCCTTTCCTCACCCTTTCCTACTTCTTTTCCTAATTCCTTTCCTACTTCCTTTCCTACTGTAACTGCACCTCTACCAAGTACGACGCCCCACAAAGCCCAGCCAATCCTCGCTGTCCAAGCCTCACGCGGCCGATTGTAAAAGAGACAAGGTCACAGAATTGGTGTCACGTGCCTACACCCCGCCTTCACTCGAATTACGGTCTTTCACCCTGTCCCTTTCCGTGTCCTTTGTCTTCGAATCGGTGAGCGCAACATTTATAGATTGGCTTTGGACTGACCAGTCCCCAAGACCACCAAACAGGATGGCCACGCTCACACCCACAAACGTCTTGTCAGCGAGGCGGTTCGCCTGGAACATTGAGTTCGTCGACGATCGTCGCAAAACCTTTGCCGGCGTCTACAGCCGAGACCTCTGCGTGCGGGACGTCCTTGCAGAGCTTCGGGCCGTGTTCGACTTCCCGTCTGCTCCGGACTTGTCCCTCTGGCTCGACGGCCAGAGCTCCACCACCACCACCACCCCCACCATCTTCTTCGAGGCGTCGCCCGAAAGCCTGGGTCACGTCATCGAGGCCCCGGAACCTGGCGGCAAGGCGACCTCCTTCACTGTTGCGCACCACAACTCCGCCGCCTGCTCCATGCCCGGCGAGACCGATTTGAGTCTCCATCAGCAAGGTCATTCATTACCAGTTCTCATACTTGTTCGGGCCTGGCCTCCTTTACTCACGATGGCCCATATATAACCCGTCGTTCGATAGTTGTTGAACACCTCTTACGCGTTCCAACGCGTGTGCTGTATATTTCCTTCCTATCTCCAGTACTCCATTCTCACTTATATCTTTTCTATCTCGTATACCTTTCCCGTCTCCTGTGCCTTTTCTGCCCCCGCATGTTATCCTGTTCCTGTATTATTCTCTCTCGGTCTACTATGTATTCTATTACCTATTCCTCTTCCTGCCCGCGATATCATTCCCATCTATTATTATTGCAATTATTACGTTTACCGCCACCCCCCGTTGATGCGTCTATTCTCTCCTGTTTTCTCCATGGGAATGGGATATCACTTGCGCGTCTTTTACGAACCGGGCTTCCCTCTCCGGTCTCTGCGCTAACCATCTCCCAGCCGGATGCGCGACTATTGTCAGTCCAAGACGCCGACGGCATTCTTTCTACTTGCCTGTCAACCAAAAGTCCAACGACCCCGTCGTGGGCGCTTTTCCTTTTCGACGCCGCACCCGTACCCCCAGCAAGAGATCGCGACGCGGATCAAGCTCGCCATCTGGGCGAAGCGAGTCGGAAGCCACCGAGACCGCCGAGACCGCCGAGACCGCCGAGACTACCGAGCACAGCCATGTCGTCGGGCCCAGTTGGCTGATGAACGCAGCATCACAGAAGGCCGCCCGCAAGCGACAGCATGAATTCCGCACCATGGCCCTGGGCGGGACGCACCGCTGCGCCGTATCTGGGCTCGGCAGATCATGGGCCAATAGCCTGATTGTTGGACCAGGGATACATGTCGCGCATATCGTCCCCCAGTTGCAATACCATTTGTACCCTCTGGTCGGCGACCGCAACCGCGACGCGACCGACGTTCAACAAGGACAAACGGCCCCTGTACCTTCCGACCTTTTAGCGGCTTGGGAGAACACGTGGTCTATCGAGAACAGCATTGTCCTTTCGGCAGCCATACACGAAGCCTTTGACCAGCGCCTGCTTGCCATCCACCCGGACTCGCACCTGATCCGTGTTTTCGCACCCTACGACCTCATAACGCCGTACCACGGCCGCAAAGCCGACTTTGGACGGCACAAGCCCCACTACGATGCGCTGCGCTGGCACTGGGACGTGTGTGTCATCGAAAACATGGTGGGGCCGTGGAAACAGGACATCGACCTCCTTCCTGGAGACACAGCCTCGCCAGCCCCCGAACTCCAACGGGGCGCCGAAGACGAAGACGGCGGTGGCGACAGCACCGGCCCTCCTCCTTCAGCATCGGCCGGACCTGACGGCCGCCCCGGGAAGAGAGGGAGGGTTTCTGAGCTGCAAGAGGAGCGCGATGAGAATGACGTGCCGGATCTCTCGCACGGCGAGCGCTCGCCTACCCCCAGCTTTGCCGAGAGCGGGCGGCAGCAGGGACATGGCAAGCCTACAAAGAGGCAGCGCACCTTAGCATGGCTGGACGGCATTCCCTGCGGTTCGCAGGATGGTGGCATTTGCATCCGGGACCCAGCCCCAGCCTAGACTTGAGAGGAGATAGCAGCTGACTGCTGCACGGGGCGAAACACAAAGCCCAAGGAGAGAAACCTGTACTTAGTATCTGTTCGACCTTTTTTTTTTCCAATCCACCCTCGATCCTCGTGGGCATGTCGCTGATTTTTAACCCTGATGCCCCGCGTTCCGGCAAAGCTATGCCCTGCTAAAAAGGGCATGCCGCATTTGGACCATCTTAGTAGTCAGTTTGAGGCGCCAACAAATGTCGGCTTCACGGAGCTCAAGGAGCCTCACCGTCATCACCCTTCATTGCTCCCTTGACCTCCTGTTCCCCGACAGAGTCCGAGATGTCCGCGGAGCGGTCAACGACGCGAGGTGCCACGGCTCACAATAGTCGACGCCATTCGGAGACAATGCTGAGGCTGAGCCGCTGCGGCGCCTGTTTCTGGACGGCCCAACGCATCGACATGGAGCAGGACGCAGCTCAGACAATGCGCTTGTGCGAAGACCTTCCTTCTTTCCCTCCTACACGTATAAAAAGGGTAGAGCGGCTCCTCAAGGCCGACGCCCGGACATCACAATTTCGTGTGCTGAACTGCCAATCCCTCGCCACCTTTCCTGTTCTGGAATGGGCGTGTCGATCGACCAAGGCTGTGATGGCACTATTGAAATATTTCCCATCCAGCTAACGCCGCCGCCAGGGGTTTCAGGCCGAACTGGTCGCCTCGACGGCGCTTCCCGCTTGATCGGCATGGGCATCGTCCTCCAGATCGTCCACCGCCGCTCTTTGTTCATGGTGATGGGCGGCGGGCTGCGTTGGCAGCGGCAGCCGTCGACGGCATCCGGCGGCTGAAAAAGGACCTAGCCAGGGCCATGCCAAGGTATATATAAAGCGTCGAGACGCCGACAGACACAGGCGTCGAGATGTTGCAACACGCAAGAGCAAACGGCCTCGTCCTCCGGTCCTACGCCTCAAGCCGCCTCCCTTCGTTTGCACACCCACAGACACCTCGCCTCGCTCATCACCATGGCGTCGCTTCTCAAGTCGGTTGCCGTGGCGGGCATGTCGCTCGGCATCGCTGCCGGCTATCGTTCCCACCGGCTCGACTCGCGAGGGCTGATCCAGCCCCGCTGGACATACGACATGTGCAACAACTGTTCTCTGTACAACGTGCCCGCGCCGGACAAGAACACCTTCAACGGCGGGCCCATCACCAACTGGCGCGCCGACAGGACCTACGACCTCTGTATCGGCGGTGCCTCGGCGTGCACCACCAAGACGCAGGCGACGCTCGATTTTATCGGTCTGAACCTCTACTTCAACCTCTCTAAGCCGCCGACCGGCTACGACTACGTGGGGGCCGGGGTCTTCCTACTCCGGATGGGAGTCGGCTATGGGCCGTCGTACAACCCGGCCCCCGCCGACGTGACGCCGCAGTACGCGTGCACCGTCAATCCGGACCGGACCGCCACCTGCGTCGTCCCGTTCTCGGCTTTGACGGGGTTCAACAGCAACGACCCCTCGGCGCTGTTCGCCGCCATGTGCCCGCTGGGCTCGAAGGAGGCTCTCGACTTTTACATCGCCTTCTCCGGGCAGGTCATGACGCCTTCGGGGATCCAGCCCTTTACCTAGGCGTACCCCTGCAGCAGCTACGTGAATGGGCAGTGTACCGCCTACTGCACGACGTGCAACTACGCCGAGATGTCGTACCGCTGCACCAGGTGCTACGTCCCGTGTCCTTCGTCGTCGTCGTCGACGACGACCAGCACCTCGACGTCAACCTCGACTAGCACAACCTCCAGCACAACTTCGACCAGCACGACCTCAACAACTACGTCGTCAACCACGTCGACATCAACCTCGTCCAGCACAACTTCGACCAGCACGACCTCGACAACTACGTCGTCAACCACGTCGACATCAACCTCGACCAGCACAACCTCCAGCACAACTTCGACTAGCACGACCTCGACAACCACGTCGACATCAACCTCGTCAACCACCTCGTCGTCAACCACGTCGACTTCAACCTCGACCAGCACAACTTCGACTAGCACATCGTCGACCACATCGTCATCAACCACCTCGTCGACAACCACCACCCCCACCCCCAGGGTCTGCAGCTACGGCACCGCCTTCGGCTACCGGAACGCGCAGAACAGCATCCAGCTCAACACGCAGTCCGGCAACGGCTGCAACCGCTGGGGCTGGTTCACGACGCCGACGCTCGCGCAGCTGCAGGCCGTCGGCGGCATCTCGGGCAGCCTCCTCGTGGGCGCGGGCGGCAACAACGTCAACGCCGCCACCAACGTCGGCAGCTGGACGGCCGTCGCCGTCGGCACAGGCGTTACCGTCACCTACACGCTCACGCCGCCCTACACGCTCGGCGAGGCCCACATCGACCTCGACTGCCTGCCCATCGACACGTGCGCGCCGGGCCAGTACACGTTCAACAGCGGCTCCCTGACGTCGGCCGGGGTGTCCGTGTACTCCAACCCCACGCCGCTGCAGTACCCCGTCTGCTCGGGCGGCTCGCAGGCCTACCTGACCATCCACGGGGCGATTCTCGTGACGCAGACCAGCGCGTGCGGCGCCGTGGTTGCTTCGTAGACGTGGTCGGCGCAAGGAGTCGTCGGGAGGGACCACAAAAGGCTCCGACGCATTGGGGCCGTCCGGTGCTGGGGATGGGATTGAGATGAGGGGTTGAGGAGAACAAGGCTGAGTAATTTAATCGTGGACCAGTGGTGCAGCCTGTTCTGTTCTCCTCCCGCGCGTAGATAGATCACTCTCCGCTGTTGTGCACAGACATTGCTTGGATATTTATGTAGCTAGGTAGTTAGTTCATAACCAACATTGTGGCTGTTTATTGTGGCAGATGCACAAAAACCAAGCTATCCCCTGCCTCGGGCCATTCTCGCATCAGACCTTATTCGCAATCACGGCCGAGTGGAAACAACGCAGCACGACAAGCGGCTCAAACAAAGATCATTTGAACCCGTGGAACTGGAGGCAAGAAAGCGTTGCATCGCAGTACGGCACGGCACATTCGGCCCCGTTTCAAGCATTCTTGCGTCGCGCTTGACATGTGTCTCTCGCCCTCCTCACCACCTGGTCGGGTCGCGAAAAAGCCCGTCTCGTCCCACGCACGGGTGGGGGCGGCGGCCTCGTCTGATTTGATTCACGTGCTGGGATGCTGGGATGCCCTGGGCTCGTGTGGGGAAGTGCTTGCCAATTTAAACGTGCCCCTTTCTTTGCTCGGGGCTTTTTTTCGTGCCCATAAATCCTGTGTTGTGTTGCATGTATAACGTCTAATTAAGCACGAAAGAGCAGGACGGCCCAAATTTGCCAAGTAGGAAAGGACGCGGAGACACAGCCGGGTTGTGAAATGCACGTAGACGCGCATCGTGTTTTTTTTTTTTTTTTTTGTTTTCGTCTTGTGCTTCTTGCGCTGCACTTCAAGACATGCCGGTGCCCGCGCTCGACCGAAGCTTTTGGAAGCCGTGTCGCCCGCGGACCGAGGCGTGGGGATGTCCTGGACATTTTGTTCTTTCTTCCTTTCTATCCATTTGTCGTCATTGCTTCATCTCCCAAATACCGAGCACAAGGCACAAATCCATGCGATCAGTTGAGATTCGACCAAGTCCAAGGATCCGCCCTGCGTGGCGCTCTTGTCAAAGGAAAAAAAAAAAAAATAGCCCCTGAGCATATTTCGTCGACCCACTCTTGCACGCCGTGCCTTGCATGAGCTGCACGTCGGCCCCAATTCATTCCCGTTGACGGCGTGCTTTCCTACTTCTCCTCCCTCGCGTCCTTGTGCACCTGGACATCTCGGGAAAGGGTGCTGTGGTACCAATCTTGCCTTCCGAAGACGGGGAGCATCTCGGGCCAGGCTCACTTTTATCACCTTTTCCTTCTTTTCCTCTCGGCCAGCAGCAGCTCGCGCTCAACAACCAAAAAATCACCACACGGACGGCCTGGGTTGCGCCGCTGCATTTCTCTTCGTCTTATCCTTTTGTCTACTATTGTCACTTCCTCTAGATCGAAAGCCTCGGCCTCGGTCCGCCCTCGAGCTTGCCCACTCGTTGATTCTATTCTCACTCTTATTTCGTTGGTTGGCGCCGCCTCTCCCGCCGACCAGCGCAAGCTCCTCGATAGGCCCGCGCTCGGACAGCGCAGACGGCTTGACGCAGTGAGTCTCCCAATCACAATCAGCCTCTCTTCGTGGCGGCCGAAAGTGCCGCGCTTGGCACGGGAGCCAGTGGCACAGCGGCGCCCTCTGCGCCAGGAAAAAGGGGAGGCACCCTGTTGTCGCATCCTGCCAGCGCGAGGCGTCACCAGCCAATGCGGTGCGCCGCGTGTCACTTGTCTTCCTCTGTTTCCCCTCCTGCAGCGCCACGGAGCTGACCCAAATCTGGGTTTTCAGACCAGGCAAGATCCGCTAACAAGCGAGAGTCAAGCTGGGGGAGCCAAGAACAAGAGCCCGGCCGCATCGAGTCGACCTCCTTTTTACACATTTCCCGAACCTGTCCGGACAGTCTTTTTACCTCCAACTCATTGATTTCTTCAACATCCCATCCAAGTTCGAACCGGCATCGAGTAAAAAACACCACAAAAAGAGTTGGGGGAAACTGACCTCGAATTGATTGGAATCGGAGACAAGCTCAGGTAGGTCTAGCTTGGAACCCCTCTCTCGCTGGCGCGACACCCTCCGTCCAATCCCAATGCGAGCCTCTGGTTGGCAGCTTGTCGCCTGGCGCCGTCCCAGTGCCATGCGCGTCTGGGGTGGATGCACCCCTGGCCACCGTGGCCGGCATGCAGCAGAGAGCTGCTCCTCAGTGCCCGACCCGTCGTCGTCTTGGTCCATTGCCGTAGCTGACAATTTTTGCAGCCCGATCCGAAGCTTTCGTCATATTCGCGACACCACTCAGCGGCTCGAACGAGCAAAAAGACCAAAGGAAGGAGCAGCACAACGCAGCCAATCCACATCGCTCGTCGCCTGCCTGCGACAGCCACCCCTGGCCAGCCACTCGACAGCTCGCGAGCCAGTGGAAATTTGCTCAGGCAAGCGCAGCCTGGCCCTGTAGCGACGGCAGTCGATCAATGGGCGAGGGCCCTGTTGCGGCAGTAGCCTCCCACCACCAGCACGATCAATAACTCTCGCCCGTCCTGGCGAAGCCGTCGCCCGTCCCGGACTCGACCAACACCATGAGTCAACCGCCACGCCGCTCGTCCCTCGGAATGCTGCTGCGACGGAGCAAGTCGGGTGAGTTCAAGGGCAAGAAGGCCCAGGCCCGCGAGGCTGAGCTGCAGAGGCAGCGCGACGCGTCCATCCCCAAGTCGCCGCCCCGCCTGCCCGTCCTCTACAACGGCGCGCCCGCCCCGGAGCTGCAGACGTTTGGCGGCGACGCCCTGCGTCCCGACTCGGTCGCCATCGTCTCGGGCCACGCCGCCTCTTACGCCGACAACCAGTCCATGCTCTCCAGGCCCTCGTACGACCCGGGCACCCGCTCCCTCGTCAACGTCCCCGTCCCTCCCATCCCGCACGGCTCCTGGGCCGACCCGTACGCCCGCACCGAGAGCATGACCCACCGTGGTCGCTACAGCTATGCTAGCAGCGCCATCAGCACCGTAAACAACCCCAGGAGGGTCCGCAGGCGCAAGGACCCGACGCCTTTCAAGTGAGTCTCCTCGTCGCTCGCTCGATGGGTAGCATTAGACCACTGACACTCTTCTCTTCCGCGTTCTGCAGCGTTCTGATAGTCGGGACCCGCGGCTCCGGCAAGACGTCGTTCCTCGAGTTCCTCAAGACCTCTCTGGCCCTGCCTCCCAAGAAACGGGCCAAGAGCGGCGTCCCCGACATGGACAACTTCACCCCCGCGCCGCCGCCGTCGGGCAACTTCATCCCACACTTCCTCGAGACCGAGATCGACGGCGAGCGCATCGGCCTCACGCTGTGGGACTCGGAGGGCCTGGAGAAGAACGTGGTCGACCTGCAGCTCCGCGAGATGTCCACCTTCCTCGAGAGCAAATTCGAGGACACCTTCACCGAGGAGATGAAGGTGATGAGGTCGCCCGGCGCGCAAGACACGCACATCCACGCCGTCTTCCTGGTCCTGGACCCGGCCCGGCTAGACCGCAACATCGCGTCGGCCAAGGCACAGGCGCCCGCCGGCCACAACGGCAAGTACGTCGTCCAGCCCCGCATAGTGGGCGGGCTGGACGAGGACCTGGACCTGCAGGTCCTGCGCACGCTGCAGGGCAAGACCACCGTCATCCCCGTCATCTCCAAGGCCGACACCATCACGACCAGGCACATGGACGTGCTCAAGCGCACCGTCTGGGACAGCCTGAAGAAGTCCAACCTGGACCCGCTCCAGGCGCTGGGCTTCGACGAGGACGACTCGTCGACCCCCGACTCCAGCAGGATCGACGAGGAGCCCGAGGAGACCGGGGCCGGGGCCGGGGCCGAGGCCGAGGACGAAGAAGACGCGGCCGCCCCAGACGGCCAGGCCACGCCGACCAACGAGCCGCAGTCACCGGTCGCCGGCGAAGAGGACGGCCCCGGGGGACGGCCGTCTGCGGCGAGCGCGTCTCCGGCGTCCAAGATGTCGAAGCGCGACTCGATCCGCCGCAGCCGGATACTGGAGGAGCTCAAGGACGACGACGAGCCGCCCTTCATCCCCATGTCCATCATCAGCCCGGACATCTACGAGCCCGAGGTGGTGGGGCGCGCGTTCCCGTGGGGGTTCGCGGACCCGTACGACGCGGCCCACTGCGACTTTGTGCGGCTCAAGGAGTCCGTCTTTAGCGACTGGCGCGCCGAGCTGCGCGAGGCCAGCAGGGAGCAGTGGTACGAGACGTGGAGGACGAGCCGGCTCAAGCAGCGCGAGAACGGCAGGGGGAGCGGCGTCCGTCGCTTCGCCACGTCTCCAGGCGGTAATTGATGAGGGTGAAGATGAAGGAGCCTCACTCTAGACCAGACACCTGCCCACTCCAACAACGCAGGAGGCACATACCCCACACTTGGCTGACTGCTTACTCCCTTGAAAGCTTCTCTTTGTCTTGTTCTTTTTGTGCTCGTCCCTTTGCTTTCTTTTCCACGGTCTAGCAGCATACCCTTTTCGCACTCGACGTCATTTTGCTTTTGCTTTTGCTTTTGCTTTTGCTACCAATTTGGTCACTGTTTGGGTTTGAGAGACGGCCCGGACCAAACTTTGTGAATGCTCCGACCGTTCCCAAGATGCAAGAACCAACCCAGCCAGCCCCTTTTTTCCTTTTCTAAATTCTTCTGTTTATTTTATTCCATTCACTCACCCTTTGGTCGGAGAGGCGTCAGGGACCATCTCGGGTTGGTGGTCAAAATTATGTTCTCGTCCACCGAGCTTCACGGACTCGATTCCCTTCTTGATACCTTTCTATGTAGCCAGTTTTCCATGACCTTTTGTGCTTTGCCCGTGTCGTGTTGCTAGTGACTGGGTGCCGCCTGCGCTGTTCCGGGCGAAGGGCAGCAGGGCCGTTTGGCTTTTCAAAGGAATCCCAATACACGTGATGGCATGAAATCCCATTGAAAGCCCAAAAAAAATTTGTCTGGGAAAATAAAAACACGACTCCCCGCCGAACACGCGTAGGATTTACCGTGAATTCTTATTCGATTCGATCCGCGCAGACAAGCAGGTCGCGCGCACTCCAAACGCGGGGTCAGCTTGACCAAGAGGGTATGCTTTTTTCTTCTTCTTTTCCCTTTGCCCTTCCTTGTTTCATTTTGGTACACGCTATATCAGGGTACAAAGCGGTCGTGGGCACCGGAACGCAAGGAAGGATCCCGGAGCTGATGGACCGGTCCAAGGCGTGTCACTTTTATTTTTATTTCTTTATTTACCTATTTCCTGTTCCCTTTCCTGTTCCCTTTCCTATTCACTTTCCTGTTCTCCTTTCCTATTCCCTTTCCTGTTCTCCTTTCCTGCTCTCGTTTCCTATTCTCGTTTCCTATTTTCCTTTCCTATTTTCCTTTCCTATTCCCTTTCCTATTTTCCTTTCCTATTCCCTTTCCTATTTTCCTTGCCTATTCTCCTTTCCTGTTCCTGTTCCCTTTTCTTCCCTGACCTAACCAACGTATAGAATTTCGGGCTCTCAGTCCCTACCACGATGGATTTAACAACGGATCCGGTCTAGAATCAACATGGCATCATTTCCTGGCTTGACGCAATCCCCAGCCAAGGGGACGACGACAGCGTCCATCAAAACCCGTGGCCGGCCACGCGGACTGTCGAGTCCCCACTCGTGCAGCCGGCGCTGGCCGTCCGATCCCTCGCTTCTTCCTCGGTGTCCTTCCCCGACTCCGAATCTGCCATAGAGTCCGAACAGTCTCGCGGGAGCCCGAGCCCGATCAACCACCTGAAGTTCCTTGCCAAGCCCGTCAGCTTTGCAGAGCTTTCCGCGCACCCTCTTTGCCAACTCCCGCCCGACGTCCACGACCTGTATTCCCGGATCGAACGCCTGACCGTGACGCGTATGGGCTTCATACCCGCAGCAGGCCGCGGAATCATTGAGAAAAAGGGACTGAAATGGCCAGACACCTGGTTCCGGCCTGAAGCAGCAGAGGAACAACAGGCGGAAGAAATCGGCCCGTGGGTGGAATCCGACACGGAACTCGAAGGCGGGAAAGAAGTCTCCAGATTGCTGGCGCAGAGGCAGTTCAGGGCGCTGCGCTCCATCACAGCCGCCGCCAGCCAGTCGGCAAAGGAAGGCCGCGAGATACTGGCCTGGAACAACATGGTCCATTCGCGGCTGTTGCGACACGCCGCGTCTTTTCCAAACAGCGGCGTCGCCTACGAGCGATCATGAGCGCTGGCATCGCGAGCCAGTGGCTTCCAGAAATGGCAAACCGGCGGTCAACATCCACGATCATCGAAGAGGTGGCCGGCGGCAAGATGGTCGACTTCGCCTTCGTCCTCGACCTCTACCACCCGCGCCCGGCCGACAAAGATCTAGCCGAAGCCGTCATAAAGGCGGTCAGCATCCAGGCGGATGGGTCACAGTCGGTCAACCAGACCATGTACGAGCCTCTCGTTCTCAACCCCATCGGGGCGAGCATCGAGACCGCCGCTACCGAGGATGGCGGTGTGCGGCTGGGAATCTGGACGGCTGCATGGCACCGTCGCATAAGCAAACTTCTGCTCATCCCCCGTGGCGGCATCGTCACGCTGCCGCTCTTGCTCTACCACGGACACGCCTAGAGTCTCTACTTTACGTGCGACGGCGGGAGGGAGATCGAGATCGCCGGCCCGGTCAGCCTCGGAGGGACCCACTGCCTGTCGTCCACATACTCTCTTTTTGCGGCGCTGCAGGAGCTTTGCCGGTGGGTGGATGGCCCGTTTCGTCGCTGGCTTGCGACGGCGCTCGGGGTTGCAGGTCCGGGCGAGTCCGGCTCTGGTGCCGGGATGGGTTGATTGATTCTTTGGGGATACCTATCCCCATCTCGGCCTCGGAAGTGTGCTCGAAGTTCGGGCAGCTCGAATCCGATGTGGAGGAGCAATCGGCCGTCGTCTGGTCGCCGAGGCGGCGGTGGTTGTTGATAAGAGCAAGACCGGGGAAAACGCTGAGTACAAAAAAAGGTAGATTGCTCGGTTTAAATAAATCAGTCAACTCCGATAATATTTCCTTGCCCGTTTTCTTTCCTATTTTCCCTCCCTCTTTTCTTCCCTGCCATCGCGTATGGTTGTCAAAACGACGAGTCTGTAATAACAAATAACATGCACACATACGCACGCGCACACACACAAAGGATTTCGTAAGACTTATCGCTACCGACCGGGTGCACCTTTGAGCATGTTAGCGTGCTTCGTGAGACGAGAAGCGATTGTTGTGCCACGGAGCAGGTTCTCATAACCCGTGCAGACGGCATGCATTTGTCCAGCCAAATACAAAGAGGTATATTTATAAGAGCCAGGCCTGCATGAGAAACGCACACAAAGAAAGATCTCCCGTGGGCGTTCGCGTGTACGATATGGCACGCCGATACGGGAGAGGCGAGACAAGCCCTCCGAAAACGAGTTCCAACCATACATAATCTGCCGTCCGAGCGCAAGGCGGTACGTGAAAACTGACCTAACTTCTGCCACTCACCGGGTCCGATAGGTCTCCGCGCGCCAGCATCTATGGTGCTGTGGGTTTCTCGAGTCCGCCATATACGGCCAGCCGGCGCGCGGCATTAGTGACAGCAATCTGGTTTGGTCAAGACGGACGTGCAGATTTAAAAAGTTGGGTTTCAGTAAATGCCGCAAGAAGCATATCAGGACGATGGCAAAGGGGCGAGCTTGAAGATGACGTTCGCTCATTAAAGCTGCCGTTTTCTTTTACTGATGACCTGCGGCTGCTGTTTGACTGTCGAAAACCGCAGCACGTCCTCCTCGGCTTCGTCATCCGTCGTCGTCTCCGCGTCAAAACCCTACCTCACAAAAACCAACCCGATCTACTTCCCGTCGTCGAGCACCCCATCAGGTATCTCTTCATGTACCAGCAATCAAGCTCGCGGGTGAAGGGTGGGGATATCGAGGCAGACCATGTCGGACAACGGGATCTCAACCACGCCGTTCCTCGCCCAACACAATTAAGGATATACCCGCCTTAGACTTCTGCGGACGAGGAGACGGAGAAGAGTGACGACGCGTCTGCTGGTACCCCGTTGTTGTCGAGGAAGGGGTGAAGTACGTAGTTAGGTAGCCAGTGGAAGATGGTCGATTTCGCCTTGGCCTTCCTGCGGGCACGAAGGGTGTTTGCTGAACTGGGTGACAGCACTGTTTACACGGCCTGTGCCAACCTAGAGTTCACGGGGTCTACTACACCAAAAGCGCAAGCACAGAGACAGGTGTGTTTAGCAGTCAGTCGCTGCGAGGGAACCGTGGGACATAATGCTCCAGGCAGTTGTCACAAATGCTCAGCCCGTAAGTCGTCTGCCTTGGAACTCGTGGCCCTGATTATACGAGAACACCGGCTGGTAGAGAATGACGCGCGTCAAACAGGCGCGCCATCATGTTGTTCTGTCACGTGCGTGGGTAGCTATACGCGTCGTACATTGAGTACGGCGACCCAGCACACAGCTCAGCGTCCTCCCAAGCTCAGTATGTTCCGGTCCCCAACGTCACGAGAGACAAGTCGTTCATGTTGTTGCGCCAGGGTGGATTCCTCCGGGAGCTGTCTGATGACATGGACAACATGGCTGGCTGGCTGGCTGACTTCTGCGTCAACCCCAGGAGTGGTGGCGATCGATGGCAGCGCTAAAATGAACTAGGACTGAGTGGCCTGGGCCTGGCTGAGTATATATATATATATATATATATATGCATGGATGTGGTGACAACACCCTTGGGATGTTTA
The DNA here is from genome assembly GCA_003049425.1 of Magnaporthiopsis incrustans. Classification (NCBI taxonomy): domain Eukaryota; kingdom Fungi; phylum Ascomycota; class Sordariomycetes; order Magnaporthales; family Magnaporthaceae; genus Magnaporthiopsis; species Magnaporthiopsis incrustans. The sequence continues at coordinate 38,472 of PYSR01000100.1, read as the reverse complement.
ACAGGGTGCCGTAACCTACCTGTCTGGCGGCCTGGCGCGCACGATGCTGCTCTGCTGTACTGGGGCCGACTTTGTCACAATGGTGGAGCAATGACTGGTTGGAAACTTGTACCTCGCGCTGCCAGCCGGATAAGACCGCGCCGATCGCCCGTCTCGATTCCCGGCTAGGAGCTTTCGCTCGCTGTAGACTCTCCTCGCGGTGCCGTGTGGGCATTGAAAATGGGTTGAAGGACCTTGCCGAGTGGTGGCGTGTTGCGTTGCGGTCGAAGGAGAAGTGGAAGAGGCTGTCGGGAACTCGACCCCTGGGATGACAAGGTTAGTTAGTATTCGGCAGCCCGCCAGCGGATGATATGATTCAGGTATTTCCTGGTACTTGCACCACATGGCTCACCTGTGATGCGTCTGCAGACGGAACCTTGAGCCGTTGACTGGAGAGAGCGTTGACTGGAGACAGCGTTGACTGGAGAGAGAGAGAGAGGCAGGCACCGCAGCACATGCGCACCCGCCAGGCTCCGTTGCTTCCGCGGTGCACGGCGGCATTGCTAGTACAGATACGCGTCTCTAGCCGTTGCTTGTTTTGGGCTGTGGCGCTGCCGCTGCTGCTGCGACCGCCGCTGGGAGACGGCAGACGGGCTTCAAAATAGCTGTGACTTTTGTCGCCGCCCGCAACAGCGCTGCCGCCCAGGCTAGTATTGTCCTCTAGGTCGGGCCTGGAATGACCCTCCAGCCGTGACGGATGACCAGCTCGTGTCGTTGTCTTGGTCCCCGGCGTTGCCCTCTTCCACCACCACCTCGTCCTACTGCTGCAGTTTAGGTTCATCGTTTCCTTCACCTACCATTGACGTGTTGTTCTGAGTAACTTGTCTGCCGGGCTGGGCAAACACAGAACAAAAAGACGGAGCGTAGACGCATACCGCCAACCGCATATCTAGGACAGCCTGGTAGAGATTCCGAGGGTCACGCATATGGACTTTTTGAGGAAGCAAACAATTAGTCGTAACTCGTAACTCCTCCTGCAATGTTGAAGTGTAGAAGGTGGGACGGCCAGGCCGCAAAAACAGGAAAGAAAAGGGGGAAAAAGGGGATGAAAATGAAAAGAAAGGAAAAGAAAAGAGAAGGAAAAAGAAAATATATCAATAAATAGAAAACGCCTGTCCTTCCCTTGTCCTATTCGCAGGCTTCATTATACATGTATATCGTTTCCCTCCCAAATCAATAGTCTGGTTGCTCCATGTCCCCAATATCAAACCCTATTGCTTTGGCATTGCCAAACTTCCACACCCACGCGACGACCTATCCTTCTCGGACCATAATCCCAGCGGCGGCCCGGTCTCGATCACAGCCCTCGAGCCCGGTTACGGTTACGGATCCGCCCGATGAGGGTGTGAATATCGGGGAATTCGTCATCCGAGTCGGAACCCCGGTCAACGTCGTCGTCTTGCTGCTGGCTGCTGCCGCCGGCAACGACTCCACCACGGTTGCCGTTGTAGGCACCAGCGACAGCGCTCCCACCGTGACCCTGCCCCGCGGCCACGGCCACCCCAGCTCGTCCCGCGGGCCGGATGGGAGCAGCAGGAAGCAGAGCAGCAGGAGGCGGAACGAACGCAGGACGAGCATTCGGAGGGCTCGGGGTGAAGGCAGGAGGCTGAATAAACCTAGGAGGAGAATTCGGAGGGCTCGGGGCGATCCCGGGAGGCCGAATAAGCTCAGGATGAGCAATCGCAATGCGGCGGCCCCGGCTCGCCTGCCAGCGGTGCACCTCCCGATCGCTTACCGAAGGGTCTCGGGTGCAGAGGTATCGAGGCCCGGCGGCGCTGGACAGCAGAGGCGCGCCAGACAATCTGGGGTCGAACATGGTGTATGCGAAGCGGGCAAAGAGGCACTCCTTGGAGAGCCCGGGCGGCAGGGCCCACAGCTCTCGGTTGTGCCAGAGGCCGGCCATCTGGCCAGGGCCGTCGAGCGAGGGGGTGACGACGTGGACCACCAGGCGGACTTCTTTGACGACCATGCCCGCCGCCTCCTCCTCGGCAGTCCCGACCTCGACCAGCTTGGGCGTGAAGCAGAACTCGCGGCGGGCCAGAGCGCCCTTGACGTCGGCGCGCAGGACCATCAGGTTCTGGGGCGAGTTCTGCGGGTGCAAGGGCCTCAGCGCATGGCGGTCGATGTAGTGGCTCATCTCGTTGAGGTCCCACCACTTCCGCTCATCGTAGGGCACGCACTGGGCGGTTTCCTGGCTGAAGCCGTAGCCGGTCACGGCGCAGGAGCCTTGCCCGCGGCTCGACACCGTCGTGGGGGGCAGGCCGACGTTGGTCCGCAGCCGCAGCGCGCCCCAGGGCCCGGGGAGGTTGCCGTGCGGGAACCTCCAGTCGGCGAACCCGGCCAGGAGGGGGTACGGAGGCGGCTCGCCCCACCGGGCCGGCCAGTGGGATTCGAGCTGATAGTAGTACCGGCGGCCGCGGAGGACGTCGTCGGCGGGCCGCACGACATCGTCCCTCCCGGCCCTGTCGGTGGAGAGGTAGCCGTCGTACCTGTTGCAGGCCAGAATGCCGCAGGCCACCATGGCAGTGTCGAAGCAGATGCCGCCGTCGTCGACGCACGGAAGAGTCAAGAAGGTGGCCGAGGCGATGGATTCATCATAGCCTGGGTGGGCGAACCTGACCAGCTCGGCCGACCCGGCAACGATCGAGTCCGGGAGAGAGGCAAGCTCGTTCAAGACAGGGCGGGAGCGCATTCTGGGAAGCCAGGGACCTGCCGCGAGCAGAGCAGAGTTGTGTGGTATGCAGGACGAGTTTGGATTGTATTGCTCGAGCGAGTTGGATCGATTTTTAATGGGATTTTTGATGCATGTTTGGTGTTTTTATAATCGATGGGTTGAAGTGGAGGAGAGAAGCCAATGGAGAAGAGAAGCCGATGAGGAGAGGAGCCGACAAAAGAGAGGAAACGATGCAGGAGAGCAATTGATGGAGGAGAGCAGCCGATGGAGGAGAGCAGTCGATTGGTGGAGGAGATCAGCCGATGGAGAGCAGCCAGCCGATGGAGGAGCGAGATGGTGATGTCAGTGTGCAAAGATCGAACAGAGCCACGATGGTGGTGGTGTGGGAAGAAGCAATGGCTACCTATTGATCAACTGCACGAGCATCAGCTGCTCTCGTGTGCTGCACGCGGGAGCCCGTGTCCAGGATGCTCTGGTCGTATCACAAGCCGCGGGGTACGGCCAAAGCGTCTGGGTGAGGGGTGACTGCCGTCTTGGCTGATCGTATTAGCCGGGTGGCTGCAGCAGGTAGGTGGTTGCTAAGCTCTGGGTGTTCCTTCCCGGAAAGCTCTGGGTGCTCCTTCCCGGAAAGCTCTGGGTGCTCCTTCCCGGAAAGCTCTGGGTGCTCCTTCCCAGAAAGCTCTGCAGGTCCTTCCCAAGACGATCGCTCTATCTGTCTGTCTGCCTTTGCGGCTCGTATCTCGTAATTTCCGGGTATCCATCGTTTCCCCCTGGCCAATCCATAGAAGCCAATGCGCCAAAGACGCCACCTCCGTCTAGATGTGTCCTCGCCTCTATCTTACAATAAAAACAACGCCACCATACCTGCGACCTGTTCAATCGTAGGCCCTCTGTTTAACTGCAGGCCCTCTGTGCAATGATCGTAGGCCCTCTGATCAATCGTAGGTCCTCTGTGCAATCGTAGGTCCTCTGTTCAATCGTAGGCTCTCCATCAACTGCAGGCCCCATCAACTGCAGGCCCATCAACCCTGAAAGACGTCATGCTGCAGCTCGACGCCGTACTCGCCCGCCATCTTCTTCATCCTGGCCTCGACCTCGTCCTCCATGCCGCCGCCGAGGCCGAGCAGCTGACGCAGGCGGAAGAAGTAGAAGAGCACGTCGGAAATGACAAAAACGCCCTGCAGGATGACGTAGTGCCTCCAGGCGGCGGCCAGTCTCGCGCGCCACGGCCTTCCCCGGTCCTCGACCAGGCTGCGGCTGGCCCAGCGGCCCATGACCTTGACGCGGTTGACGGGCGAGCCCATGAGCTGGTTGTTGCCCTGGACGATGCGCATGTTGCGGCCGATGAAGACGAGCTCCTTGGGCCAGCGCTCCTCGTCGGCCAGCATCTCGCGCACGGCCTGCTTCATGCGGCGCTGCGTCTCGACGCGGCGCTCGCGGTCGGTCATGTGCTCCATGCCCTCGCCCAGCAGCAGCCGGCGCCGGTACGTGCCGTCGCCGCCCTCGTAGGGCCGCATCAGCGTGGCGCTGGCGAACAGGTCGGCGCCGCCGATGCCCCACTCGCCGCAGACGCGCGAGATGGTGGCGTTGTCGAAGGTCATGAGGGCGCGCCAGAACTCGCCGTACTGGCGGCGGAAGGCCTCGGACATGTAGACGTACAGGCCGTGGTCGATGAGCACGATCTCGGCGCGGCCGCCGGGCAGGCGGCGCACGAACATGTTGCCCGGGTGCGGGTCGCAGTGCACGACGCCGAACTTGAAGATCTGGGCCGAGAAGAGGTCGATGATGGTGGCCATGACCTCGTGCTTGGACAGGCCGAGCCCGCCCGTGCCGCGCCGGCCCTTCCAGCCGTCGCGCTCCGGCTTGAGCTGGCTGCTGTCGGGGTTGCGTCGCAGCTCGGCCCGCACGGCGGCCATGTCCGGGGCCGGCGTGAGCGGGGAGCCGTCGGCGCCCGGCGTGCCCTCGCCGTGGCCGCCGCGCCAGGGGTTGGTGATGGCGTCGCGGTCCCAGAGACGGACGCCCTCGATCCACTCGGTGGTCATGACGCGCTTGGAGCTGAGGTCCTCGTAGACCTTGGGCACGTAGACGCGGCCGCGCAGGCTCGGCTCTTCCTGGATCAGCTGGCGCATCGTCTCCGAGTTCTTGGCCTCGTTGACAAAGTCCGTCTCGAGCTGCAGGCGCTCGGTGACGAAGGGCACCATGCTGTAGAGCGGCAGCTCGAACCACCAGGTGTATACCCAGGCGACGACTCTGCGGTAAGGTCGGGTTAGCACTGTGCAACCCTGAGACAGAGAGCCGGACAGAGTACAGACAGGAAGCAGATAGACAACAGACAGAGAAGCAGATAGAAAAGCAGATAGAAAGCAGGCAGAGAATAGATAGAGAAGCAGACAGAGAACAGATAGAGAACAGACAGAGAAGTAGATAGAGAACAGATAGAAAAGCAGGGAGAGAACAGGCAGAGAACAGGCAGAGAACCAGACAGAGAGCCTAAAAAAAAAAAAAAACTCACTTGAACGACCACAAATCCCAGCCAATCTGCTTGGCAATGTCGGGCTTCTGGATCTTGACGGCAACCTCCCGTCCATCAGGCAGGCGCGCCCAGTGGACCTGGGCGACGCTGGCGCTGGCCCGCGCCTCGCGCTCCATGACGCCCAAGCCCTCGACGCCGGCAAAGCTGACGCCAAAGACGTCCTGGGGCGAGCGGCCGCCAAAGTCCTCGCGCACGACCTTCTCGACCTCCTCCCAGGCGACGCTGGGGGCGTCGTCGAACATGCGCGCGAACATGCGCTGGAACTCGGGCGGCAGCAGGGCGCTCTGCATGGCGATGGCCTGGCCGATCTTGAGGTACAGGCCGCCGTTGGCGTGCAGCAGGCGCGACATGCGCTCGGCGTTGCGGCGGTGCACGTCCTCGACGGGCGGAGGGCCGTCGTCGTCGTCGTCGCCGCCGCCGCCGCCCGCGGACCCGGCCAGGGAGGGCAGCAGCGGCTCGGCGCGGAAGTTGAGCTTGTAGTCCAGCGCGACCAGCAGGCCCGTGCCGAAGGTGCGCAGCGAGCGCGCCACGCCCGACGCCCACACCTGCTTGTCGAAGGCGTAGCCGGCGCCCAGGAGGGCCGAGGCGAGGAGCAGGCGCCGGGCCCAGAGTCGCGAGCGGGCGTAGGTGCGGGCAGCGCGCGGGCGGCCGAGCGACGCGGGGCTGGGCGGCACCAGCGGCTGGAAGGCGCCGGGGGACGGGGCGGTGCGGATGGGACGAGGAGCGGCGGGGAGGGACGTCACTGCGCGCAGCTGCGTGGCGGCTCCGGACGGCAGGTGGACGACTCGGCTACCGCGCAGAGGCAGGCTGCATCGCGACAGCAGCAGAGGCAGATGACGGCTGCCGGGGCCGGGGCTGCTGCGGGCTATGCCGTGGGGAAACATGGCTGCCCTTGTTGAACGAGGCGGCGCGTGCGCTGGGCAGTAGGTGGTTGAGAAAGACTATCGAGTTGAGGCCATTGACAGAGTGCACAGAGTGCGCGATACCCGATTTGCAGAGTGGTGAGAGTGGAAACTTTGTTGCCTGCCCGTCATTTTTTTCTTTCGCTTGGCTCCTTCCTTCTTTATGATGACGTCTGGGTCTTTTACAAAAATCGAATTCCAGCGGAGATTTCGGGGCGGGCAAATCCACCGCCTGGGCTTATCTCCGCCCATCGATAGGCCCGAGTTGGCGGACGGAGACTGCAGGTAGGTGGTCCCTGGCCGGCCCCGGGGCGACCTCGCTCTGCTTATGTGCATCCATCACGAATCCAGGTCACTCGACCTCGGATCCCGCCGAGAAGACGATCTGGCTGGGCTATTGTGGAGGCTATACCGAGCCAAGGGTTCCATCATTGTTCTATGCAGGACCCTCGGCGTCGATCCGATCAAGGGTAAGGGGAATCATGTAATGATTGTCTGCATCGGCTTCTTTGTGTTATGTACATACACGGGTGGGTAGTTTGATTTGCGTATATTCGAGTCGGCAAAACCTCTCGGATTCAAACATCTCGCTCGGAAATCCACAAAGAAGCTTCCCAGCCAAGAGTCAAGACGGTACGTGCTCCGGCCCGTAGCCGCTGCTGCGTTTGGAGGCGGCAAGGGTTTCAAGTCTCGACAAATTCAGGCCGCTCGCTGGTCTGGGCGCCAAACTGCCGCAAAGCTGCTCCACCGTGCAAACAAAAAATAGCTGCACGCAAGACTCGGGCAGCATGGTTGGATTAGTCGGGTCTGTTGATTGTCAATGCCGTCAGGGGAGATGGATCGATCCCCTGTCCCCGCGGTGATTAACGCTGAGGTCGGCGGGTGTTATTCCGGTGCGCCAAGTGCCGCAAAAACAAAAGGATTTGATTTGAGAGGCTCAGCACAGCCACGAAAGCTGCACGAAACCCGGAATCACACCACAGGCCGCAGAGCAACTTTGCGAGGAGGGCAGACGGCAGTCGCCGCCAATTTGCCCCGCAGGTGCTCGTGCAGTTGGACGATGGAATCGAGAGGGCCGACTTCTTTGCTTCCTGCCGCGTGGCTATTGGTGGACTTGGCATGCACGGAAAACCTACGTCTTTTTACACCTTCCTATTTCTCTGCACCTGTGCACGTGTCGTTGATTGGGTCGCGGAAACGACGGGCTCTTGCCCTCGGATAAGATGCTTCAAGCTCGTCCCGCAAAGCACGGCATCCGACGTCACACAGCAAGGTCGACTTGTCTCGCTGGCCTGACAGCCGCAGCATTGGCACGAAAACTAGACGCTCTGCATAGGTGGCGCGCTGGGAAAAAGAGGATCGCAATTTCAACGGTCACCTTCCACGACGGCACTGGGAGTTGCCCCGCCCAGAGTCTAGAACCCGAGGTTGAGGTAAACAGACTTTGTCGTCTCCTGCCGTGGCTGCTCGAGAAATTGCAGTGTGGGAGCGTGAGGTCCGAGAACGAAACATGGGGCAGCCATAGGCCGTTACCGGTGCTTGACTTGCCGCTAGTTGGTGCCAGCTTGTTAGGTACCTACGTAGTCCGTAATGTCCACGATAGAGAGAGAGGCAAACAGATGATATCCTCAGAGACTGGCACGAGGGAAAATAAAGCAAATCACTCTCTGTCCATTGCAAAAGATGCAAAAGAAATACCTCTTCGACCAGTCCGGGATCCCATGCCTCCAAGGCCGCCCTCAAAGAGTCGCAGCAGGCCAGTGGGCCCGACTCCCCTCCCCACCGCCCTCATGCTGTGGACCCTCTCGAAGGAGCAGCCGTCTTCTGACTGGCCCGGACGCCCATGCGAGCCGGGGCCACTTTCGACTCTGTGGGCGTGTGCGACAGGAACACCCCGTCGCACGAACCTGCAGCGCCCAGCACCTGCACTTGACCTTGGCTCGACCAGCACTTGACCACGGCCAGCCGCGGCAGGGGCCCAGTCGCCGTCACTTTCCAACCCGCCGACCTGGGAACTCGTCGTCTCGGCCCCAAGGCTTCTTTTCCCTTTTCCGTAGAAACCCAATTCGCGATACACCATCCCCATCCCCATCCATACCACCACCCACATCCATACACAAACACGACGCTCGCTTCGGGTCGTCTCTCTTTTCGTTCATCACTACCACAATCCCGCGCACGCACACGCGCGCTCACCTACCCGCGTCACGTATTTCCATCGGAAGCACTAGGTTTTCTTTATTCTTTCTTTTGCGATTCGCTCTTCTCGGTCGCTCTGATGGCGGCTGGCTGCCGGGTCGGATAATCTCTGGGCAAGAAGAAACAGTCAACCGCGGACGAGTCCGCCGAACCACCCTGTCCACCACCCACCTGGCCACCGACAACGACGACACTCGAGCACCACCTCGACACCAGGTGCACATGCCTCCGGGCGCAGCTCAGCTCCATCGCGGTGAGTCGCTCCTCTAGGGAGCCTTGACGGCAACGAATATGCTTCGTCCCGCCACGCCGCTGTCGGTTCTGCTGGCTGCAGCCTTTGGACTGCTCGTCATCTCGGTCATCTCCACCCCCATCATCAAGGCCATTCCCCTGGGCGAGTACGTCGGCGTCACGTTTGGCGTCTTCGGCTGGTGCAAGGGCAGCCAGTGCAGTCCCGTCGAGATCGGGTACGACGATGGCCTGTCTAGAGTACTAGCCGAGTCAGACAATTCGACCTTCGACCTGCCGGCCCCGGCTCGGCGCACGCTCTCGACCATCCTCGTCATCCATCCGGTCGCGGCCCTGATCACGCTTGTTATGCTGGGCATGTCCCTTGCTGCACACTCGCACTCGGCTTCACACTCGGCACGCTACCTCCTGATCGTCTTCATCGTCGGCATCATCGACACGGTTATCTGCCTGCTCGCATTCCTGATCGACGTGCTCCTCTTCGTGCCGCACCTCGCCTGGGGCTCGTACCTCGTGCTGGCCGCCACCATCCTTGTCATGCTCAGCGGCCTCGTCTCGTGTGCCATGCGCCGCACTCTCGTCAGCCGCAAAGCCCGTAAGAGACGCATTGAGGAGAACGCAGAGATGAGCGGCGAGAACTTCTACAACCGCCAGGCCCAGATGCCTGCGCCCGTCACCGACATCCCCTCCGAGGCTGAGCGACAGCGCCAGCAGCAGCAGCAGCAGCAGCCGACGGTGCCGGACCTGAGCGGCGCCAACGGCAGCGGCGGCGACGAGCTGCCGGGCTTTGCCACCTTTGAGAAGAGGGACGTCGTCCTCAACAGCAGCGACGAGAGGGTGCCTCTGACCTCGGTCAGCCCGCCCAACCGCTCGCCCAACGGTCTGCCCAACGACATGATGTCGGCAGACGCACAGTATAACACCCCGGCGCCGCCCCAGCCGTCGAGAAGCCCATCCAACCACGGTCAGCCCCAGCGCGACCAGTATGGAAACCCCATGCACGGCGCCGGCGACGCGTATGCCATGCATAGGGCCCCCTCGTTCGAGCAGATGAACTCGAGGGGCCGCGGCGGTCCTCCAGGAGGCTACCGAGGCCGTGGAGGCTACGGCCCGCCCATGAGAGGTCGCGGAGGCTACGGCCCGCCCATGAGAGGTCGTCCGCCTCCGCCGGGCTACAGCTTCGACGGCAGAGGTCCTCCTCCTCAAGATAACTACAACGGACCGTACGGTCCTGGCCCTAGGGGCGTGTCCAACTCGTCAGCCAATGCTCCTTATGGCTTCGACGGTCACGACGACCTGCCTCGGGCGGAGTCGCCACCCCCGCTCCCGGGGATGGACGACGGCATCACCGCGGGCCCGGGCCCCGTCCCTGGTCAGACGGTCCTTCAGAACGGCGCTGCCAACAATCCGAACGATAGACAGTTCAGGGACAGCGACGCCGACATCGCCGGCATGGTGGGACTGCAGCAGGGCATCGCGCCTCCGTCCCAGATACCGGCACCGCTTCTTGTTGGTTGGGACGACAGCCCCGCTGCCCTGGCAAGCCAAAATAGAGGTCGGGAGCCGCGCGCCGCGCCTGACGCAGGCCGCTACTACGAGGACGTCGATCCTCGCTTTGCTCCGTCTCCGGGTCCCCCGGCCGGTGGCGCTGCTGCCCCAGGAGGAGCGGGAGCAGGCATGCCGAGAGGACGGCCGACGCCGCCGCCTCCGATCCAGGTCAACGGCGGAGCGGTCGACCATGACGACGTCCCGCGTAGCCCAGCCGAGTCGGTGCAGTCCAACTTCACATCCATCTCGCAGCGTGGAATCAACCCACGCTGGAACCCGCCTCCGCCCACGCTGATGCCGGGCTTCTCGAGAGGCGGACCAGCAGCACTGCTCCGCCAGCAGCGGCATCCGGCGGCGCGGCCCAACCCGAACGACCTGCTGATCAGGAACGACGTGCTGCTCAACAACCCGGACTTTGAACTCCCCGGCTACCGCCACGGCCGCGGCGATGGCATCGTCGGCGGTTCTCTTCCCAGGGCCCGCCCCATCCACAACGCGTGGGGTAGAGGCCTCGGCAGGGGCCCGATTCCCGGCGCCGCCCATCCAGCCGGACGCATCTAGTCGAGCACGACGGCTGCGGCTGACAGCGAATACGAGATCGAGCTCGAGGACCCCAACGGCAACCCGTCGCCGCCGGCCAGGCCGGCCCGCGACGCCAACGGCGAGGACAACTGGGTCTTCACGCACTGGTTCGAGGGCATCGAGGACGCTCCTCTCGAGGAGGAGAAGAAGCCGCAGGACTGGGACTACGAATACCTCAGGGTCCCCGCCACCATGGCCCCGTACCGCCTCAACGCCGAGAACCTGGTCAGGCTCGAGACGGGCCGCACGCAGGAGGAGGTGCTCCGGTCCGAGCCCGAGCGCATCCTCGACCACTGGCGCAGACAGTTCCACAGGGATGGCAGGCCGCGGAACAAGGAGGAGCGACGGACCATGGGATGATCGGACCTTCGGGCCCTCTGAGCCGCAGGATCCTCGGGTTGAAGGAAGTGGCCTCCAGCATTTTTACCCCGTCCTCTCCTTTTCTGTTTCCGTCATCCTATTTTCCTTTTATCCCCAGTCCTATCCAGCCCGCCTCTTAATTCGGCCGGCTCGTGTCAGTAAAATACCCAAGTACCTACCTACCTACTAGTGCCCTCGCTGATCTCCCTGCTCGGCTCCCTTATGGAGCACGGAGCTTAAAGAAGAATGGATCCATGTTTGCTTACTTTTTTTGGCGCTTCCGCCCTCGTCCTGGTTGGGTGAGGCTGAAATGCCCAGACGCGCCATGCAGGCGCCGTCCAATACCGTGTCGTTGTCGTCCACGCGAACCCGCTGATCGGCGCCGGTCGCCTTCATGTTGTGTAACCGTGGTTCGCCCAGTTGTTTGACCGGAGTTGTTTGTCCGCCGAGACCGCCCTTCCCGCCCTTTTTTCCTTACCTTTCTCCGCCCTCGATCCCGCCCTTTTGCCCGCCTCTTTTTCCCGCCCTTCGCCCGCCATCTTTTTCCCACCCTTCTCTGCCCTCTTCGCCTAGGCAGCGTCTTCGCCCGCCCTTTTCAACCCACCCTCCCCGCCTCTCCGCCCACCCACCTTCTCCCACTGCTCACCTAACAAAACAGTCAGCCGTTAGCAAGCAAATTACAGTGAGCGCCGTCTGCTGTGCCACCTCGGATCAAACAAACAGTCGTCTTCATCTTCCAAGCAACTCACCAACGGCAACAGCCATATCCGATTTGTGCTGACTGAACCATCTGCGTAGGATTTATTTATTTGTTTGCCCGAGATTCCAGGCCACACCAGACCTGGCCGCCTAAATAGGTGGGTGGGCACCTAGCCAACGCTCTCCCAGCACCGAACCAGACCATCCCATCCCGTCCAGGCCACGGCTGAGCATTATATAGGTAGCCGCACTCTCACGGACGTTTGAACCACGGGTCCACGCCAAAGCACCAAAAGCAACCACATCTCGCCACCATGGCTTGCGTCGCCTCGTCGTCGTCCAGCATGGACGCCCAGTCCGCCTCCGACAAGGCTCCGACCACCGGCAGGTCGGAGCCGCACTACCGGCTCCAGGGCGAGCCCTACGCCTGGCAGCCTGACGAGCCCATCAGGGCCTTCGTGGCCCGCCTCCCGCCGAGCACGACGACCGACCACCCCTTCCTCATGATCGACAACCCGCGGGCCGGCGGCCAGCGGCGCGGCGTGGGCGAGCCGGCCTTGCCGACCGGGGTGACCTACGAGCTGAAGCGGAGCAGCAGGCTGATGCTCTCCGAGCTGTGGGACGTGCTGACCGAGCCCGAGTCCGAGATTGTGCGCCGCATCAAGGACAGGATAGGCCGCGGCGGACCGAGCGGCAAGCACATCATGGCGCGGAGGAAGGTCATGAGGCACCTCTTGATGGATGCCAAGAGGGTTGGGTATACCGAGGGCAGGGTATCTCTCTCTCTCTCTCTCTCTCTCTCTCTCTCTCTCTCTCTCTCTCTCTCTCTCTCTCTCTCTCTCTCTCTCTCTCTCTCTCTCTCTCTCTCTCTCTCTCTCTCTCTCTCTCTCTCTCTCTCTCTCTCTCTCTCTCTCTCTCTCTCTCTCTCTCTCTCTCTCTCTCTCTCTCTCTCTCTCTCTCTCTCTCTCTCTCTCTCTCTCTCTCTCTCTCTCTCTCTCTCTCTCTCTCTCTCTCTCTCTCTCTCTCTCTCTCTCTCTCTCTCTCTCTCTCTCTCTCTCTCTCTCTCTCTCTCTCTCTCTCTCTCTCTCTCTCTCTCTCTCTCTCTCTCTCTCTCTCTCTCTCTCTCTCTCTCTCTCTCTCTCTCTCTCTCTCTCTCTCTCTCTCTCTCTCTCTCTCTCTCTCTCTCTCTCTCTCTCTCTCTCTCTCTCTCTCTCTCTCTCTCGCACTCTCTCTCATCCCTTTGGTCACCTGGCTGACAAACACCGCGTTGCGCAACAGTGGGCCTTCTACGTCAAAGCCGACGTCGTGGACAGGGCCTGGAGGAAGGTCGCCCGCGCCACGCGCGACGGCAGGCTCGGCATGTCCGCCGGCGTCGGCACCCTGGCCGTCGCCGGCAAGAACGGCGTCCCGCGCGGCGTCCACCTGATCTGCGTCTGCACGCCCGACTTCTCCAACATACCCGAGGTCGGCCGCGTGCTCGACGGCGTCTTGGACATCTTTGACGAGCTGCGGTTCGAGCCTGGAGCCCAGATATTCTACCAGGCTGGTATGTTTTTTTTAGTCTCCTGTCTCTTTGACATCTCCGCAAGCTCCTGTCTTTGTCACCGACGCCTAACTCCAAAAAAAAAAGATATCTTCAAATTCGTTGGCCTCAACCATGACAACAAGTACGGCATCGTCTCGTCCATCTACGGCTCCCGCAGGATCTTGTCCCTGATGGACTGTCCGGACCACGAGCCGTTTCGACCTGGGCGCTGGACTGCTGCCCTCGAGCTGTGCGGCCGCGGCCACTGATCCGGGTGTCCCGTCCTTGGCTATGCACCTAGCTCGCTGGGTTCGACTGATCAGGATGCGTCTCCGCACGTGGTCATCCACGACAGCTACGGCTGGATACACATTTAGTGGAGATGAGACGAGCCCGCCTCGTTCTTGCCGGGGCTGCCCGTCTCGTCTGGCGAGGAGGCTTGGATGATCGCAATGTACACAATAACTGGAGACTTCTCTTTTGTCCGCACCGGTTCTCAGCCGCAGAGGCTGGATGGAGGATGAGGTAACAAAACGGGGCATAAGAAGCCCAGAGATCCGGTGCTGGTTAATATCAATGAAAAAGACGTTTGCTGTCAAGCTGAGATGTCGGACGTGACAAGACCGGTCTAATGTGGTTCTTTCAAGGACTAACTTGGTAGCATCACCGTACAAAGCTCTAGCTGGCTAGATCCGGTTGCTCATTACTATATACGAAAAAGACATTTGCTGTCGAGTAGACACCGGACGTGAAAGACCGGTCTGATGTTGGTTCGTTCAAAGCTACCATAGCGTGAGAACTTATTTTTGGCGGACGCTACGAAGCGTTTATAGACGTACCTTCACTGTCCTTTCACGCATTTGTGCTGAAAACCTAGTAGAGCGTCCACGGACGGTAAGAAAGCGTCTGCGGACGGCAAAGATACGTCTATAAACGCTTTCAGCGTCCGCCAAATCAGGTCTCGCGCTATGGTGGTATCAACATCCATGATCTGGCAGGGCTGGCTGGAGCATCAGGATTGGTACCCACAATGTACCTACTTATTGCTTTGCAGCTAAAGCAGTGCACGTACTTTCGACGCCGGATTACAACGTGCGGCGCGGTGCTGGACGGTGGCGGCCACCGGCTCCCATATGGCGAGCTTGAACGGTGACGCGGCGGCTCCGCCAGCCAACGCAGACACGCATATCCTTCGGGCCGACTGCAAACAGGGAGAAGAACAAACCAAAAAGACAGACACGCGATATATAATCCTATTCCACCGGCGAGAATCGTTGAAACTGTCGTGGGTGAACCGAGAGTCACGCGTGGTACACCGTCGATTATAGCTCATCCCTCAGAAGATATCTAGAGAATTATTGTACAAAAAGACACGCAACGGAGCATATATAACCAGCCACGTCGAGCTGCCTCCCGGTTTGCTTCTTTTGAACCTTTATCTTTCCCAAAGAGATCCCTTGATATAAAAGAAATGCCCAGCCAAGACGCGACGTCGAGACGCCCGTCGTCCCCATCAACCAGACTCGACGCAAAATGAGATTCGTCCGCGCAGGGCCGCTTATTCGGATTACAGCAATATGTGTGTGTTGGTCGTATCCCGTACAACATGATATATATAAAAAAAAAAAAACAGACAAGCCACGACTGCTAGAACAGAAGGCTCCGAAAGCCAGCCCGCCCGTCAGCGTCTCCGCGTCTTTCCTTCGCTCTTTATTTGTAGAAGGCCTCGATGAAGTAGATCAAGGCAAACACGAGGAAGGCGATGGCGCCGCCCACGGTGACTGTTGCGAGGCATGCGTGTTAGCTAGCGGACGTATTAAAGTTTCGAGGCGGCCAATGACAAAGAGGAACGAAAACAACTTACCAACCTTGAGGCTCACCCGCCCCGCGATGGCCCTCCCGCCAATGACGGCGACACCGGTGCAGCAGGCGTGTCCCAGCACCGCACCGAGCGTCACCCACCAGTAGTCCTGGCCTGCCGCCATGGCGATGGTGGCGATCTGGCTGCGGTCGCCCCACTCGCCCAGGAAGGTCATGACGAACGTCTGCACCCAGGCCGGGCTGAGCAGGAGCGACAGCAGGTTGTTGAGCCCCGCCAGCGCCGACGCGATGGCGCCGCCGCCGCCGGCCCCGGAGCCGGCGCCGCCCCGCCGCCTCGACGACCGGCTGCGGCTCCGGCTGCGCGACGACGACGACGGGCTCCGCGGCGGCGTGGGGAAGCGGGAGTTCTTGGACCTGGACTTGCGCTCACCACCGCCCATGCCCATCTCGAGGGCGTAGGGCGACACCGAGGCGCGTCTTCCGCCGCGGCCCTGCTTCCGGGCCAGGTTCTCCTTCTCCTCGAGCTCGTGCTCGACCTCCTGCATCTCGGCCGACACGCCCTCGTCGGGGCTCATGGCCATGCCCTCGCGCAGGAGCCGGAGGCCGAAGACGAGGAACAGGCCGGCGGCCATGAAGTTGGTCAGCCGCTTGGGCAGCAGCGACGGCACCGTGTGGCCCATGACGGCCGAGAGCACCGTCATGGTGATCAGCGCGGCGAAGGCGGCCGTGAAGACCACCAGCCGGTCGTGCTTCATGGCCATGAGCGCCGCCACCAGGAAGGTCTTGTCGCCCACCTCGGAGAAGAGGATCATGGTGAGGGAGAGGAAGAAGGAGTGGAGCGGCCGGATGACGCCGCCCTCTTCGGTTGCTGCCGGCCTGGGAGTCTTGCCCGTGGGTGCCGTCTTGGCGCTGGCGCCCTTGTTCACTTCGAGGTGGTCCTTGTGGACCGAGTTCGGTAGTGGAGGGTTCTTGTCGTGCGTCTTGCCCGGAAGATCGCTCGGTTTCTGGCACGGCAGCAGACGGGGTTAGTTGACGAGACGACCCGAGACGAAAGACGAAGGCACCAACAAAGAAGCCTGAGAGTTGGTCAGGATCTCGATTAGACGTACCCCTAAGCCGCTGACATCGTCGGATGCGTCTGTTTTGCCCTTGGACTTGTCCTTGTCCTTCTTGGGCTGGCCGCTCAGGATCTTCTCCTCCTCGCTGTGCGGCAGCGGCGGCGCCGCCTTGGGGGTCTCGGGCTTGTTCTCGACCTTCTCGCCCGTCACGCCCTCCTTGGCCTTGCGCTGCTTGTCCTTCTCGGACACGCCGCCGGCCGTGCCTGTGGTGCCGTGCTTTGGCTGGGCCCGATTCTTGTCGTCCATAACGCCATCGTTAGACTCGGGGATCTTCTTGCCATCGACCACGGTCGGGTCCTTGGGCCGGTCCTTGAGCGGCGGGAGGTCCTTGGAGGGCGTGCTCTTCTGCTTGTCCTTCCTCAGGTTCTCGATGTCGACGAAGGGCCCCTGGCGAGGCCTCCCGTCCACGCCGTCGACGGGCGCATCCTTGGTGCCGGTGCTCGGCGGGGCGCCGACCAGCGACTTGTCCGTGGCGTCGACTTTGCCTGCGGCGAGGGCGGCGGATACGGCAAGGGAGGAGAAGAGAAGGAAGAGCGGCGATCGTGGATTCCGGAGTCTCATTTTTGCGCAGCAGCTATGGGATGGCGTCAACCGATGCGTCAGGGGATTTTCTGGGCGTTGCTGCGGAGCTCTCCTTCCTCCGGCTCTCGAGCACGACGGAGAAGGGCAGAAACAAGAGGGCGGCGACTCAAGCAAGACCTGCAGTTGTCCCGCGTACCGAAATCTTGCGGATCTGGCGCTGATCGATGACGTGACAAACGAGAGGCCTCTGCTTTGGTCCAACGGTGTGCAACGGGTGGTAACGTCTTGGACCCCGGAAGGAAGGCAGACCGGACGCGTCTGCTCGCTGCGATGAAGTACAAGGAAACAAAGGGAAGATATATAGGTATGGGTAGGCTCGAGGGTGGATGGCGGTTGTTGTGGTGCAAGGAATGGAAGAAGCAAACTCGAGAAAAAAGTTGCAGCGACTCTCTCCCTGAACCCAGGGCGTGGATGGGCTTGAATGGGGCCAGCATGCGTAAAAAAGGGCGATTGATTATTCGACACATCTGGGGCTGCGGCGACGCCTCCCTGCCAGTCGCAGGGACCCGAGCAAGCCTCGTGCCCCATCTGCAGCCCAGGTTCTCCCACCTGGCCCTGGCTCGGGCGGGACCCGACAGGACGGGGCCGCATTGGCCGGCAGACAACGTAATTACGTTAAGCTGCAGAGTTGCTCTCCTCTGTGGCTATGCCAGGAATGAGCCGTGCTGCCCCTTTCTTCCATGTCTTGGCTGTGGAATTCAGGCGTGTGGAATCAAATGCGATTGCTGGTCGATCAATTCGTCCAGCGACCGACCGCGCCGTGTTCGCGAGTCGCTAAACTTCAAAACTGTCAGAAAACACTCGAGGGGTGCGGCGGGCCTTTTTTCGACTTGGTGAATTTTACGAGTGCACAGGGTGGGGAGGTGCAGGGTAAGAGACGTGCTGGCTCGCAGGCTCGCAGTCGTCGTCCGAAAGGCGGCCTGCACATCGTGTTCGAATCATGAATCAGGGGTAAATCCGGCAGTCGGCCGCTGCAGCTCAGGTGCTGTGGAGCCTAGCGCGCCCCTGAGTCGCGTTCTTGTTCTGAATGCGCACGCGCCCTGTCCCTTGACCTGGGGCACGAATAAAGAAGAATGTGGGTGCTGCCGAAAGATGGAGAAATAAGGTGCGAAAAGTAAGGAAACAAAAAAAGCATGCAAAAAGAGGCCGTCACAGAAAGGAGCATGGTGTATGGGTAGAATAGCCGTCGCAAGATCACCTGCCTAACGGCATCCCGCCCGCAGTTTGGAGTTTGCCATCCACGCCTTTGATGCTTGAATTATCCCACGGGTAGGTACTTTCTTCTTCCCATCTGCCGCTGCAAGATACCGGGCGGCTCCATTCAGTTCCATGCTCCAAGCGCCCACGACCAAAAACACGTGACTTGGCGAAGCCAGCCACTCTGGTTGAAACCTGCCGCCCCTCGCCCCACCCCGCCTGGGATGCATTGCGCAATCACAACGCACCTGTTTATCGAGACGGGGCTCGTGGCGAACGCGCGTACCCTAACCCCCATGCGGGAGGAGGACATTTGCCCACCACCCCAGAGGACAGTCCAAGAGGAGAGAGGAACGGGAACCAACAGGACGGGCGCGAGCTGCTCCTCGACACCACCACCACCCACGCAGGCAGCACAGCTCATGGCCGCGATGGCTTCGTCGCTCAAGCTGCCGCCCGTGGCGCACTTCCTCCATTCGCCTGTGGCCTCGCGCACCCGGGCCGGGCAGGCGGCCAAACAGCAGGCACCAATACAAACCCCAACCCTGAACGACCACCCCCAGCCTGGCATCGCCGCCCTTGCCGCCGCCGCGTCCACCTACGCCGACGCCGACAAGACCGTGTACGGCGCCCGCCGGGGCATGCCGCGCGACTTTGTGGCGGCGGACCAGAGCATCCGCAGCATCAGCAGCGAGCCCGTGGACCAGAGTCGCTATGACCACACCCGCTACGAGCAATCGCATTATGATCTGACCCGACGCATGGGCGGCACCTTGGCCGTTGCGACGCCCTACTTTGGACGATGTGGGTTTTTTTTTTTTTTTTTTTTTTTTTTGGTTTTTTTTTTTTTTTTTTTTTTTTTTTCGCTGCTCGCAGCACTACTAGGGTCTGCTTTGGCTAACCCCGATGCAGTCACCGTGCCGGCTTCGGCGGCTCCTTCTTCGTCGTCCATGGTCATGGACGTCCCGGAGTCGCCGTCCGGCATCGGACAGCGCATCATGGACCGCGGCAGACTCCGCAGCAGCGGCAGGGCTCGCGCCCTCAACAAGGGCCTCCCGCGACTGCTCGACGCCGCCAAGGAGCTGCACAACCTGCTGTCCCAGCGCGGACCCTCCATGAACGACCCGGACTTTGTCGAGGAGCTCGAGGTCGCGCGCGACCAGCTGGCCGCCCTCAGCAGGCTCTACCGGGACAGGGCGAGCGAGTCCCGCTTCGTCAGCGGCGCCGACATCAGCACCCTGCTCGCGCATGCTCCCGGCACCGGCGAGTACTCGTCGGCCAAGAACATCATCTGCATCGCGAACCTGGGCGAGTTCTCGTGCAGCCTCCTCTCGCTGCGCGCCCACGAGGCCGGCAGGGTGCCCTTTGAGCTGCTGTCCCAGCTCGACGCCTCCAGCTTCCCCCTGGACTTCGGCCCGGCCGCCTTCTTCGACCACAACGACTTCAAGGAGGTGACCATCGCCCTCGCCGTCGAGATCCGGACCCAGCTCGCAATCGCCAAGCTCCAGGCGGAAACCGGCGCCGAGGGGTCCCCTCAAAAGATGATCCTCGACGTCTTCTGCATCGACGAGGTCGTCGAGGGCGCCCAAGACGTGCACGCCGTCGTCGCCAACAGCGCCCGGTTCAGATCGCTCCCGGGCTGGGATCCGGCCCAGTTCTCGCACCTGGAGCTGGACGTGGACCAGATCCGACCCTGGTACGTGGCGAGGTGCAAGAACATGCTGCGGATCCTGGGCGCCGCGGGAGGCGACCTCACGGTCGAGGTCCTGGACCAGATGGTCAAGGCGTTCCCCCCGGGCAAGCTCGCGACGTCTCTGCAGACCTGGATCGACGAGACGACGTCGGAGCTGTTCGAGACGTCGCTGGAGATTGGCAGCCGCCGCGAGTCGCAGATGTCGCACGCTCAGGTCGAGTTCGGGCCCGGCGCTGTGTCGCACTTTGGTCCGCCGCCCGCTTCGCAGGAGGGTTCTGCATCCCACTTTGGCCCTCCGCCGCCTGCGTCGCAGGAGGGCGCCGTGTCCCACTTTGGTCCGCCTGCGCCGCAGGAGAGCGCCGTGTCCCGGTTTGATCCTCCGCCGCCTGCATCGCAGGAGGGCGCCGTCTCCCACCTTGGTCCGCCTGCATCGCAAGAGAGCCCTGCGTCCCGGTTTGGCCCTCCGCCGCCTGCGTCGCAAGAGAGCCCTGCGTCCCGCCTTGGTCCGCCGCCTGCTTCGCAGGAGGGCGCCGTCTCCCAGCTTGGTCAACCGCCCGCTTCGCAGGAGGGCGCTGCCTCCCAGCTTGGTCCACCGCCCGCTTCGCAAGAGAGAGCCGCGTCCGAGGTGAGCGTTTACGAGATTCGAGACTATGTGAGTGTTAGGGACTCTTCTCTCTCGCCAGCGACCCAGCCCCGCGCGCAGCCCGGCGGCGGCGACTCTGCTGCCGTCGGCGCCGGGCCTTCTCAGGGCCCCTCGCGAAAGCGTGGCCGGGCCGAGTCGGACGCCGGCTCGTCGTCCCAAGACGACGACAGCGATGCGTTCCAGGTCGACAGGCGCGGCGCCATTCCCGACAGCGAGTTGATGCCGCCGCCGCCACGACCATCGCCGGTGCGCCGGCCGCAGAGCTTCTTCACGAGACGGCCTAAGAGAGTCCGGATCGAGGGAGACG
The DNA here is from genome assembly GCA_003049425.1 of Magnaporthiopsis incrustans. Classification (NCBI taxonomy): domain Eukaryota; kingdom Fungi; phylum Ascomycota; class Sordariomycetes; order Magnaporthales; family Magnaporthaceae; genus Magnaporthiopsis; species Magnaporthiopsis incrustans. The sequence continues at coordinate 17,801 of PYSR01000100.1, read as the reverse complement.
TGCCGGTCGACCCCAGGCTGACTGGCGGACCACCACCTCCCTCGCCGGCCGGGCCGGTCGAGGTGGCGGCGGCCGGGTCCAGCCCGGCGTCGTCCACCCTGGGCGTCATCAACGGCTCCACGGGCCGCGGCTCGGTTCTGCCCAGCGACGACTCGCGCTACAGCAGCAACACGCCGATGCCCGACGTCGAGTGGCTGTCGCAGCAGTCCAAGGCCGTGTCGCTGGAGGCGCGGCAGAGGAATCCGAAGACGCCGCAGAAGCGCATCTCGTGGAGCACGCACGACTGCAACCTGCTCATCACGGCCATCCGCGACCAGGAGGCCAGATGGAGCAAGATCGCGGCGCAGATCAAGAACGGCGAGCTTCGGTTCGACCACGAGCGCGACCAGCAGGCGCTGCGGGACAAGGCGCGGCTCCTGAAGGTGGACATGCTGAAGTATGTTTTCTTTTCTTCTGTATTTCTTCTCGGCCCGATGCTGACGTGTGCCTTTCTTCTCAGGACCGACCAGCTCCTGTCTGCCGGCTTTGACCATGTGGTTCTGGGCCGCAAGGAACGCAAGGCGGTCGAGGACGTGGGCAGAAACCCCGAGCGCAGGGAGGCCGACGTGGAGAACGGCGTCCCCGTCAACACGATGCTGCCCAGCCTGAGCCAGGCGGAGGAGAGCCAGGTGGAGGTGGCTTCGAGCGTGGCGGACGAGCAGCAGCAGCTGGAGCAGACGCCGTCGCAGCCCGAGGAGCGGCCCCAAGCCGAGCCGCTGGCCGCTGGTGTTGTCGATTAGAGATCGGCCGTCAACGACGCCGTCAACCGAGATCTCGTCTGGCTAGAGCCGATTGTTTTCAAGCAGGAGGACTGAGGGTGGCTTTTAACAAGAGGATCGGCAGTAGGTGTAGGGACGGGTGCGGATCATCAAAATAGGCGACGTGTTCCGGGTGTTTTCTGTTTTTTTTTTTTTTGTTTCTCTTGGCGAAACGTATGTGCAGAAGGGTGGTCTGATGACGCGATGCAAAGGGCGGGCTAACGTTGATTTTTTTTTTTTTTGTTTTTGTTCATGTAACTCTATGCTTTTATCTGCGTCTCTAACAGGCCAGGCCGCCTGTTGGTCCATCTGAGGCTGCCCGTCTCTTGATGGTTCCGGCTTGCAGCCCTGCTAGCGTTGTTTTGGTCGCCTCGACATGGGGTATCCCGGCACGAGCGCCGGGCTGAATATGATCCCGGTTTATCCCTGCCCGTCCGAGTGCAATAAAAAGTGACATGTATTACTGCTGCTCTCGTTTGACGCATCATGCGGGGACTGCAGGCTATCTGCTTCTTGGACTTGAGGTTCATCCATGGTCAGGTCCAGCGTAGCTGTCGATGGTGTGCCCTGTGGTGCCTGCTCTGCTCTGCTTGTGCTCCCACAGACCGACAGACAAAGCCCGCCCGGCTGCAGTAGCTCCTCTTGTGCACGCCTCCTTGTGCACGTCTCGGCGCTTGGCGTACAACGCCGGGCGCCCTACACGTCGCCTCGATCAGGAGGTCAAGTGACGACGACGGATGCAACACGGGCACGCATCCATTCTCCCTCATCCGCACAGTTTTGTCTTGTAGATTCGGTGAATACGTGGAGTCTGTAAGCATGCACCACTCGGCATGTCGCCTGCGCTGGCGGGCGGGTCTGGGGAACGTGGAGGACTTCCGCTTCTTCCGGAGATGAGACGGGTCCAGCTGGGTACAACTTATAAATACCACCACGCATTCATTGCTGCTTCTGCACTCATTGCCCTGCCTGCCCGACTCTGCTTGAAGCGGCGATTGCTATCATCATCGTCTCCCGCCCCACACTCTGGGCCACCACGTCGAAGCTGCCCGATAAGAACGCCACTCGCTTCCACCGCTCTCGGGCAACCCAACGTCCCCACTCGACAGGGCAGCCAGCTCAGCTCAGCCCGCCAACAGGACAGAAGCAGCTCCACTTACGAACGGCCACTAGCAGGCAGGCTGGCAGGAGCTCCATCCCTACCTACCCCTCACGACAGCCTGCCCTCCACGACTAGACCAACGAACGAAGGAAACGGGTGCATCGGCGTCCGCTGCTTACTTTTGACTTTTGTTTTAGCCTGGAGACGGCTCGTACAGACGGCGGGTTGCGTTCCTGGCTTGCTGCACAGATCCACGACCGTTGTTCACGTCTTCCAACGTCTCGGTGTCCCTCAGTCTCCCTTCGGCGCTTTTCTTGATAAAAAGAGCCTGGCACCAGCCGGCCCACCCACACCTCCTGCAGCCGACCGTTTCAGGCTCCTTGTCGCCCGGCTTGGCTGGTTGCCCGACTCTGGTACCGGTTTACCCGCGCCATCTTTTGGTATTTCTTGTCTTTCCCGTCCATTCTCTTCTCGTCTCCAGCTCTCTCCCACGCGCAGTCGGCTTTCCTCGGCGAAGTCCTGCCATCAGAAGCTTTCTCCCCGCTTGACGCCCAACGCTGACATGACCGACTCCGAAGACGGCCCTCGTTGTCTCACCCTATGGGGCTATATCGCATCCAGCTTGGCTGAACTCGGGAGGCCAAGTGACTATTTCGCATCCGACCCCAAGCGGCCCGAACGGAAGCTTGTCCTGAAATCGGCATTGCGTGCTACCTACGAGGCTCTCGAGGAGGATACGGACGACGACAAGGACCTCGAGGAGGATACAGACGACGACGAGGACCTCGAGGATACGGACGACGACTGGGACCTTAACTGGGACCTCGGGGATACGGACGACGACTGGGACCCGGAGGACGATTTCCTGCCGTACTTTCTGGACTCGCCCGCCCCGCAACGATGTGGAGCAAGCCGACGACGGTTCCGCTGCCAACCTCGCCGGCCTCTCCAACCGCCGGCGCCGGCTCCGGCTCCGGTCAAGGCCAAGACCCGCTGTCGCCGGCCGGTCAAACCAAAAGGCGCAACCCGGGCCGTCGCTATGCCCAGATCGTCAGGCTCAAGCCCGAGCACCGGGAAGAGTACAAGGAGGTCCACGCCAAGGTCTGGCCTGAAGTCCTGGCCCAGATCAAAGCCTGCAACATCGTCGACTGTAGGTGACCCCGACCCCCGGCTTTTTTATTGATTTTCTTGCCGGCTCTGCGTGTTGGGCCTCTTCCTGCGTGCTCTACGCCTTCTCTGGCTGCTGACGTCGGGCTCAGACAGCATCTTCCACGACGAGGCGTCCAGCCTCCTGTTCGCCTCCTTCAAGTACGTCGGCTACGACTACGCCGGCGACATGGAAAGGATGCGCGAAAACGCCAAAGTGCGCGAGTGGTGGAAAATGACGGACGGCTGGCAGGAGTCCCTGGTGCCGGGGGCCCAGAGCAGCGAGGCTGGCGAGCCGTCGTGGTGGAAGCCTGTCGAGGAGGTCTTCTACTACAACCCCTCGTGATGGGGCGGGCCGTGGGCGTGCTGGAGCTTGTTTCTCGCCTTTGTTGGCTTCTCTTGGCTTGCGTGATGGCGACAAGCCCGTTGAGTGTCGTCCAGCACGCTTCGATCTTTGGTTTTCACTGAGGGGTGTACTAAGGGGTATTATAATGGAAGCCTGTCGAGGAGGTTTTCTGCTACAGCCCTCGTGACGGGGCGCGGATGGGCGTGCTGGAGCTTGTTTTTCTGTTTTGCTGGCTTCTTTTAGCTTGCGTGATAGCGACAAACCCGTCAAATGTCGTCCAGCACGCTTCGATCTTTGGGTTTTCACTGAGGGGTGTTGTGGCGGAAGCCTATCGAGGAGGTTTTTTTACTGTAGCCCCTCATGATGGGGTGTCCGGCCGTGGGCGTGCTGGGCCTTGTTTCTCTCCTTTATTGGCTTCTCTTGGCTTGTGTGACGGCGACAAACTCATCAAATGTCGTCCAGCACGCTTCGATCCTTGTCTTTCCACTGAGGGGTGTCGAGGCGGGGGGCCAGGTTTCCCTAATAATAGCGATGGGGGACGACTCTGATGCAACAGTGTTTCAACTGCGGGTAATAATCGTCAGCTGGTGCCGCGTTTGCTTGGGTGCTGGGCCCCGGTCATGCCCCTGCGTAGGAGTGGTAGAAGCCTTACCTAGAGCCGCCAAACAAACCCCCGAAGAAGCTCAACCCCGGCAAGCCTCCGCCGCGGCCGCCGCGTCTTGTGGCCTCGGCACGGACCCAGCCCTCGAGAAAGGCCCTGTCGGCCAGCAGCCCGCCGTCCACGACCCTGGTCTCGAGCTGGGCCTCGCCGGCGTCGAAGCTGAGGAGGGTGGGGACGCTGGTGATCATGTAGTCCAGGGCCAGGTTGGCGCTCTGCACGTCTGGGCTGTCGAGCTCGACGGGCGCAAAGGCCACGCCGCCCTCGGCCTCCCCGACGCCGGACTCGACGATGCTTTGGAGTAGGGGGGCGACCGTCTTGCAGCTGGGACACCAGCTCGCCGTCCACAGCGTCAGGAGCGGGGTCCGGGCCGAGGAGGAGAGGAGGATGTGGGTGCTGAAGGCGTCTGGGGTGCGGATCCTGCGTGGCTGGGTCAGTAAGTGCGTGTCTGTGTGTCTGTTGTTTGTGGGGGAAGACGGCGCAACTCACGCAGAAAAGACCTGGTTTTTTGCCTTCTTTGGGCTCGATGTTGAGAAAGCTGCGATGGAAAGAAGGCTGCTGTGCGTCTTGGGCCTCGGGAGCCTGCCTGTGCTTCGCGCCGCAATGCCCAGGAGGCGGGCGGACATGGCCATTGGTTTGCTGTGCTGCCGATGCGACTTTGGCGATTCTGTTTCCCGCGACGCTTTGTCAGCTTAAAGGAGGAGGAGGAGGAGAGGAAGCATCACTGTCCCGTGGTGGGCTGTTCCTCAAGGTACAGGGGCAGACAGGATCGCTGCAGGGGTGTCGGGGAAGGAAGCGAGGTTGCGACAAGCCTTGCAAACCTGGCCAGGGTTCAACCTACTTGTCGACGGCGTGGCAGACGGAGCTGGCGAGGCTGCGCGATGCCCCAAGGCTCCTCTCACCACCTGTTTGTCGATTTTTGTTTGTGTGAGGATTCGATTTTTTGATTTTTTTTTTTTTGGAATTTTTTTTTTGGAATTTTTTTTTCCACAAGAAGACCACCGCAGGAACAAAGTCGATAGCTGCATTTCTGTGGGGCTAGCCGTCTGTTAGAACTTCCCACCCCACTATCTCCGCATTAGCGTGGGGCCTAGGTTGCATCGCAGAGCCTCGAGTCGGCCGAGGACGTCACTTACAAGTTGCAGCCGAGCCCGAGACGCTTCGTTCCCATCGCCATGGCTGGCACCTGAGCCAAACAGCGGTCTAGTAGACGCTGCCGTCGCCGGCGTCTTGGACACTTGTGGGAAGCTGACCCCCGAAAGGTATCCTGCCGCCCAAGCGAGTCCCAGGTCCGAACGCATTCCCCGAAATCAACTCTGCCCTCTCCACAAGTATGCCTTTTTCCTTCTGTCCCCTGTATGCTATGGCTCGCAGGTTGGCTGACCACAGACGCCTGTCCAGAGCAGAGCCGAACACGCGACGATCGGTCGAACACACACTCGGGGACCAGAACGGGAGCCGGACCCAGGCCATCCAGCCCGCAAAGCGAGCCAGCGCCACGCCTACTCCCGAGTCCGCCCCCTCCACAAGCTGCCCGCCCCTTCTATTCTTCGTGTTATACCATCAGCAGGCTGATCTGCCGACAAACGCCTGTCCGGAGCAGAGCCGAAAGCAACCCAGGCTATTCAGCCGCGCAGAATGTCCAACGCCACGCCTGTTCCCAACTCCGCCCCTCCACAGACACGCCAGCCCCTTCTATTCTCCGTGTTATACGGTTCGCAGGCTAATCTACTATCTAGATCGACCGAGATCCGGAGCCCAACCCAGGCTATTCAGCCGTGCAGAATGAGTCCAAGCCACGCCTGCTCGCAACTTCGCCCCTTCAAGAAGCCGCCCACCCCCATTTTATTCTTCGTATACAATTCGCAGGCTGACCTGCCATCTAGGTCGACCGAGACCTAGAGCCCAGGCTCAGCCGCGCAGAGTGAGTCCAAGGCACACACCTCCCAGCCTCGCCTTCTCCGCAAGCACGTCCACCCCGGTCTATTCTTCGTATTGTATTGTGCGCAGGCTGACCTCGAATCGGCAGGCTCAGAAGTGTCCGTCCAGATCATAGACCGAAGCGCAGGCGATCGATTGAACACTCGGGGCCGACCCAGACCGGATCCAGGCTCAGACCTGAAGCTTGAGGACACACCAAGCAGGCCAGCAGCTGCCAGCAGCACCCACAAAGTCAGATCTAGTTGCTTTCTGGCCGAGGAAGGGTGATTGCCACGAGAGCAGGCCGACCAGAAGGAACCTCGACTACAGATTCAACCATGGACCGCCCTCTGCCCCCGCGGAAGAGATCCCTATCCCCCTGGCTCGGCAGCGATGGGCTTTGATACACCCACGACGACGCCTAGCGACCACAAGCCGAGGGAGCAGAAGAGTGTGCCGTCTTGGACGAGTGATATCCGCTCCTGCTGAGACCGAGGGTCATACATGGGTGCTGTTGGAAGGCGGCTGTTGCGGGGGAATAGGTTACATGAGAGGTATACGGGCCAGGGCAGAGTATCAAGATCCTGACGCGCGTTAGAGATGGTCGTCTAGCCGAGGCCGACGAGTGCTCGATATCCTTGCGCGCACCTGCATATATATAGAGCCGGAAGGTCTTCTGCCCTCAGCAACTTCTCCTGCTAGTTTTTAATCCAGATAGAATCAGGCGATTCGGTCTACCGCATGCGCCTCTACTTTGCAACAGCAGCCAAAGATCGCATACGTACTGGAACATGGAACGGGAGATCACAGGCCGGAGGATCTGGACCGAGAGATAATGTCTCCCCCGCGCAGGGACTACGGCATGGAGATGGCTGACCATGCACGGAGGCAGGGCGTGTCAAGAGGCTTGTCACCACCGGGTGCTGTCTTGTACAGACGTGGAGGACCGCCTCCGTGCTTGGGATATATCACCGGCCAGTCCGCACGAAACATGCATCGATGCGTATTAGACGACAGACACCTCATCCACCTACTAATATAAAGCCTCCTCACTCCAAGATACGGTACTGCACCCGGAGCCACGAGCAAGCACCCCGAGCTTGGTGCAAGTGACACCCTACGAGCAAAGAGCTCACCAGGGCCTCCTTATCGGCAAGCAGTCACCTGGTGGCTTCCATCCTCAGGTGGACAGGGCTCCTCTGCGACGGGAGGTACATTGGTGGATCCTTGCCGCAGCCTCGAGAGCAAGAATGACGTGATGGCCGTTCCAGGCTCGCCGTTCCTTCTGCAGAGCACTCGCACTCCGGAGCGGAGACCATGGGCCCTTGTCGAAAGCGTCACGAATGCCCGAGGGTGGGAACATCTTGCCAGCTCTCGTCTGCCACAATCTGACTACCCCTTTGGGTTTAGATGAGATGCATTTACTTGGTGACCCGTCGGCTGCCGACATTTATTGGCAACCTTTTTGCTGGGGCCACCAGTCTTTTTTCATAGACACATTTTACATCGACTTCACGTTTTTCGTCGGCGAGAGAAATGTGGTGCTGCCGGCTCGATATCACAGACTGGCCTGGCAGAACGCTCACAGCATGACCTCCCATTGTGGTGCAGACCAGCGTCGAGCTTTCCCAAATTTTTGAGTCCCCGTCTTTCATCATCACGGTCAGCCTGGACTTACGGCCGCTGGCCGCTGGCAGCCTGGTGTTCGAAATCGGGAAAGAGGGCAGGTGCATACACCTGTTACCGGCACCTGACTCGTATTTCCGCTTTGCAGAGCTGGATGATGAGAAGCGGACAGCTTCCCGATTAGGCAAGAGCGTCAAGACACGGGCATGGGTGCACAAGCATTTCGAAGGCAACTCCTCCGCTGCCGATCAGTTGCCAGGAATTGGACTTTGATGTGCTACTATGAGGCAGCTACATATTCAGGCTGGGCTTTCAAAGATTTAGGATGCCTGATGTGGTCGGTGCATGCGTGCTGCTTCTTCCAGCCAGAAGGACAGCCGGTCGAGCACGGCTGAGCAGCAGGCGGCCACATCACTCAAACGCCTTCTTCAGTGGGGAAGCAAGGAGGAGGCTGGAAGCGGCGTACGGACAGGCATGGGGCTCGGGGCTTCCGGACGGGCACGGAGCTCAGGACTTCCATTCCGGCATGGATCTGCTGTGATGACTGTAGTGCCTGCCAGGAAGGCGGGGTGAGTCCATGGTGTGTCCTCACCTGCCAGCTAGGGAACCTTCACATGGAAATCTGCTCGCCAAAGCCGAGCGGCTTGAGGAGCCAGTTGGAAGGTGCCGGGGCAGATGTGCAGCTACCTTCCTGCCTTAACTACCTATACCTACACCTAGAGGTAGGCGGTGGGCGCCCACCTTAGCTGCGAATCCAACCTGCGCACCGGGGGTGTCCCCTCGGCCCCGCTCGAGAACGGCGTGTCGTTCTTTCCCTCGGTGAGCGTGCGAGCACCAGATGCTGTCAGGTCGACGGAGGGTCGTGTCACAGTTACTAGACGAGCCCAAGAGCCCGTCAGCCAGCCGGATCGACATGGAGGGTCTGCCGAAACCACTGTAGTCTTCCTTGGACGGAAAACAAGCCCAATGTTCAGGGGGCTGGTGCGTGAGTGCACCGGTCTTGAAGTCATCTAGATTCGTAGCTATGCCTCTCCTCCCATGTCATATGCTAGGCCTAGACACAACCCTGCTTCTCGGGAAGGACCATGGACGGTAGCGCTCCTCGACTTGCTGCCCGTTTCCAAGACGTGGCAGCTCGTGGCAGCTGCGGCAGCAGTGTCCCCAGTCTCTTCTGAACGACCCTGCCGGGCAATAAGCTTTACATCCCAGCATGGGCACCCGTCCCTGCAGGCCGCTCCTTCTCTCCCAGGACTGGCTGTGCATGCCAAGACAGTGTCTGCCGTTCTGGAAACCTCTTTGGCGCGGGTGACTAGCGTGGTCGAAGAGACGCCCGCCTCAACAGGAAAGACCGACCGCCTGGTCAGTCGTGGTTGCGCCGCCCCGGGCCTTCCCTTTCAACTGCAGCCCGTCGTGCGCGGGCCAGTTGAGGTGAACAAATCTGCCTATTTAATCCCTCCCATCCCCCGAGCAGATCCAAGTTCCCAAACCTCCCGACACAACCTCACTCATCAATCATCAATCTCTCGTCCGCAATCACCAGTTATCCACCTCAAACCACAAGCACCTACGTCGATCTCGTTTTTGTCTTCTGCTTTCGCGTATTATCCCTACTTGTCTGTCTATCAGTTTTCCGCTTGTCTGGCTACCTGCCTGCCACAGGCACCATCATCCTCTCGGCGCCGTACCGGCAGCATTCTTCCGTTTGACTTCTGCCCATCTCTTCCACCGCGTCCCAGTCCAACAACATCAAACCCTCGCACTCTTTTCCACCGCGCCTAGCCCGGCGGCGTCAGTCCCCTGCACTCGTTTCCATCGCGTCTAGTCTGACAGCATCAAGCTCCTGCACAACGCCATACCCTTGAGGCACCTCTGAATACCAAGCACCGGAACCCCGTCTGACAGCTTCACGAGTTCCTCTCCCCACCTGACACAGAGCAACCTGCCCGAGGTCACAATGACGACGCAAGCTCCCGAAGACGTCCCTCCGAGATGGTCTCTCGGAATCCTCAACGACAGCGAGACTGTCGACGTCCCAGGTGAGCACGCACTTCCTCCAGCCAGACGCCATCGCCCCGAACTCCCTTCCCTAACATGTCTCGTCACCACCTAGGCTCTGTGCGCCTGCTCGCCGAAGACCACGATGAGCCTCTGGGCTTAGCAATCATCCCTCGAAGGAGCTCGGCCTCCACGCTGCCCACGGGCGTTCCGTGGGGGTTTGCGGACCCGCTCGTACGCCGGTACGCAGGAGGAACGCCTCCGAAGAAGTCCAAGAATGGGATGATCCTCGACCCGCAGCCTGAGGAGTCTGTCAACGACCCTCTGAACTGGCCCTCTTGGAGACGCAACATGGCCTTGCTGTCAGTCGGGCTCTACTCCATAGTTGGCGGTGGCTTGACTCCGATGCTGGCAGCTGCTTTCCCATCCATCGCGAACGAGGTGAGTTATGCTGCTGTCGGCCACCAGCCTGCTCCGTTCCACCTCACCGAGCTGACACCCGACGTCTTGCCATAGTTCAACATCGGGATGAAGCTTGTTGGCCTCACCACGGGCGTCTACATGCTCGGCTTGGGAAGCGGCTCAGTGCTGCTTGCACCTACGGCTATCCTCTTCGGAAAGCGGCCCGTCTATCTCGTCGGAGCCGTGGCCGTCATCCTCTGCACCATCTGGTGTGCCCTGGCGCCGACGTTCACCTGGCTGCTCGTCGCCCGCTTCTTCCAGGGCCTGGCCGTCAGCCCCGTCGAGTGTCTTCCGGGCGCCACCATTGGGGAGATCTTCTTCCTACACGAGAAGTCATTCCGCATCGGCATTTACACCCTGCTCCTTCTCGCTGGCAAGAATCTCGTCCCGCTGGTCAGCGCCGTCATCGTTCAGGGTCTCGATTGGCGATGGGTCTTTTGGTACGTTTGGCTCCTTCCACCTCGAATGCAGGCCGCCGCCCCCAGACGTGTCGCTGACAAGGCTCTCTTTTCCGCATGCAGGGTCATGGCCATGGTGCTCGCCTTTTGTACCGTTCTGCTCTTCTTCTTCGCGCCAGAGACCTTCTGGGACCGGAAGCGGGTACGAAGGCAGGAGGCGCCATCGTGGCCCTCGACACTGGCTCGCAGACTCTCGAGCGCCGTGACCGGCCGGCCAACTGCCGGCGGTATAGAGCCGGGAACTTTTTCACCGCCGAGCTCTGGATCCGCCAGCGGGATCCAGCCGGCGTCGCCAAGGGAGCTCGAAGACATGCCTACGCCCCCGGTTCCCGACAAGAGGGATAGGCGCGCTCACTTTGCCGATCCTCCCCACTTCCCTGTCGGCCGGATCAACCCGGTGGTCTTGGAAGCTGCTGTGGCGGCCGCTGAGGATCCAGTCGCCTCGGGCGTTGCCACTGGTTCTCTCCCAGCCACGGCTGGAAATGACGCTGCCTCTGGCGGCGCCGCCAATCTTGGCCCGGCCTCGCCAGGCGCTCGCTTTGTCGATCTTCCCCACTTCCCTTTCGGCCGGATCGACCCGGCGGTCTCGGAAGCGGCTGTGGCAGCCGCTGAGGATCCAGTCGCCTCGGGCGTTGCCACTGGTTCTCTCCCGGCCGCGGCTGGAAATGACGCTACCTCTGGCGGCGTCACCGACGCCAATCCAACGGCAGCCGAAAACGCCTTCGGCTTTGACGGCGCCGCCAGTCCTGGCCCGGCCACACCAAACGGCTCCCCCGTGTCCGCTGGCAGCCTTTTGGGTCCCGCCGCCTCGGGCGCTGCCGCTGGTTCTCTCACAGCCACGGCTGGAGACGACGCTGGCTCTGGCGGCGCCGCCAATCCTGGCCCGGCCACACCAGACGGCTCCCCCATGTCCGCTGGCAGCGTCCTGGACCCCGCCGCAGCGACTGCCCAAGGTGCCCCCGCGTCTGCCTCTTGCAGCGTCACAGGCCCCTCTGCAGCCACGCCACAGCGTTCCCCCACGCCTAGCACCATCTCCAACACCCCTCTAGCCACGCCCGAAGATCCAACGGCGACTGGAAGCATTGTGGATGGTGAGCTTGTCACCCCCGAGGGCTCCGAGGGCTCCGAGGCTTCCACCCCGGCCTACAGGACTTTGATTCCCATAGCCCGGCCTAGCACTGACCGGTACCTGGTTGTCCGCGATGGAGCGGTGATGATGGTGTCTGGTGATGACCTGAGGAGCACCGACGGCGGCCTTCTCGGGCCCATCACGCGCTTCGGCCCGCGGCGACCGAGGCCGGTGCGGCGCGCGACCTCTGAAGATTCCGACTACCAGCCCCACGTCGTTCCAAGGGACACGGCCCGGGGTGAGAGAATTGATCCAAACCAGGCTCTCCCGTCGCCCAGCTCCCGCCGGCCCAGGTTCAGCCCCCTCATCAGTACCCAGATGCAGGCCTATTGCGACTCGCTTGATGGCCATGTTTCCGACCCGGCAGAGGACAACCAGGATCCCCCGCAGGGCGAGCAGCAACAGAACGGCGAACAGGCCGCGCAGCTCGGCCACGTCGCCCAGCTCGAGCACAACCATCCTGAGACGGAGAGGAGGGGGTCGAGGTGCCTCGTCTGCGAAGGCTATCCCACCGTAATGCCCACAATCTGGGAGGAGGGTGCCGACAAAGAAGTCCAGCAGCAGCTGCAGCGGCGCAGCCAGGCGCGCCGGCACTCGTCCATGTCGGCACCTTCACCGGCAGGCTCAACGCCACCGCCGAGGTCCGCCATGGAACTCGAGCAGCAGCGGCTTGCTCTCGGCATGAGTCTCCCCACGGCTCAGGTGGGCCCGGTGGACTGGACCGGCCCCTTTGGACCGCTCGCCACGGCGCAGGAGGGGCGGACGCCGCGGACCTCGTCCACGGCCGCTCTCCACAACGCGTCTGGACTGACGAGTGGTCCGAGGCGACAGTCGTACACGACGGCAATGCGTGGGATGCCGCCGCGCACCTTTACGCAGCAGCTCAAGCCGTACAACGGACGCCTCAGCCAGGACAGCTGGCTCCACGCGGCCTTGAGGCCCTTCGTCCTTCTGACGTACCCTGCCGTCCTCTGGGCGGCGCTGGTGTACGCCTGCTCCATGGGCTGGCTCGTGGTGCTGTCGCAGACTGTGGCGGCAGTCTTCATCGAGGGGTCGTACCAATTCACCGAGGTCCAGATGGGCCTCACGTACCTCTCGCCGTTCATCGGTGGCATTCTCGGCACCGTCGTCGCGGGCTTGATCTCGGACGTTATCGTGAAGAAGGTGAGTTTTTTTTTTTTTTTTTTTTTTTTTTTTTTTTTTTTGGTCAACAAGCCTCTGAGCCCCGCCATTCATGGTTTGGCGACGACTAACGGCGAGCGACTGCAGATGGCGCGACACAACGGAGGCATCTACGAGCCAGAGTTTCGGCTGCTCATGGTGCTGCCGGTCCTGATCACTACGGTTCTCGGCCTCATCGGCTTCGGCTGGTCGGCGCAAGCGGAGATGCACTGGATGGTCCCCACCTTCTTCTTCGGCCTCATCTCTCTGGGCTGTTCCATGGGCTCGACCACGGCCATCACGTTTGTGGTGGACAGCCACCGGCAGTACAGCGGTGAGTCCCTGGTGGCTCTCAGCCTTCTCAAGAACCTCCACGGCATGGTGTTTTCTCTCTTCTTCATGGGCTGGCTGGCCACCGACGGCAGCCAGCGCGTGTTCCTCATCCTGGGCATCACTCACCTCGCGTTGTTGCTCACGGCCATCCCCATGTACGTGTTTGGCAAGCGGGCGAGGATGTGGACTGTGAGGAAGAACTACGTGGAGAGGTTCTGGCATGCTTGACTGTCGTCTCATCCGGCCAGACAAGGCCGAACGAGACTGGATTTCTTTTATCCTGGGAGCTTCTGGACGCAAGGGAAATAGTTTGTATCATAGAATGAATAGCTCCGGCCTCAATGCCGACGATGCAATATAGTTAATGGAAAGTCGCTTTTCTTTTGCCATCACCATTTTGAGAATTGTGCAAGTGGGGCAAAGGTTGTGCACGTTTGTGCATCGTAATAAATAAAGAAAAAGGGAAAAAAAAAGGAAAAAAAAGGAAGAAGGAAAAAGGAAAAGAAAAAAATCTTAACAATAAGCTAAAACAATCATTTTCATTCGACTCGACTCGTTACTCGTCCTCGCAGCCAAATCGAGAGTGAGGTTCGAAGAAAAAGAGAAAAATGGCAAGCAGACTGCCTCCACTCCTCGAGCAGCACCTCGCGCTCCCGCCCGAGGCGGCGCTGATCATGGTGACGGGCGTCATGGGCGCGAGCACCAACTGGCTGGTGCTGCGGTGCCTGTGCAGCTTTCTGGGGTCGCCGGGTGGTGGTGGTGACGGCGACGACACGGCCGTGGTGCTGGTCAGCTTCATGCGGGATTATTCGTTCTGGAGAGATGGAGCCGGCAGGCTTGTAGGTTTTTTTTTTTTTTTGTCTTCTGTCCGTCGAGTCTTGATCGCCATCCCATATCACACCTCACGTGGAGAATGTTATGATGAGAATCTCGACTCGACAGGCGAAAAAAAAAAAAAAAAAACATCTACAGCGTATACTGACATTCGTTCACGCAGGGCATAGATCTGGACGCCCTCGGCCGCAAACGCCGCTTCAGCTTCCTGGACGGCCTGACGTGCCTCTTCGGCGGCAGTCCGGTCTCGGTCTCAGTCTCACAGCATCCTAAACCACTCACATGGAGCAGCGGCGGCAGCAGCAGCGGCAGCAGCAGCATCACGGAGTCCCTCGTCGCCGCGCTCGAAGCGCTGCAGCAGAGCAACGACAACAAGAACGGCAACAGACCCAAAAAGCCGATCCTCGTCGTCGACCAGCCGGACCTGCTGCTCGCGGCCACGACGGCGACGGTCACGGACGTGCGCGGCATGCTCCTCGACGCACGGGAGCGGGCGCACGCGGCCGTGGTCACGCTGGCGGCGGACGCGCCGCTCGTGAAAGCGGCGGCGGCGGCGGCGGAGCAACAGGGACAGCAGCAGGGCACGGCGCTGGAGCGAGCGCACGCGGCGCTGACGCTGGGGACGGCGCACGAGGCCGATCTGCTGCTGAGCTTGCGGCTGCTAGACACGGGTGCCGCGGGCGATGTAGGCGGAGTGCTGAGGATCACGCGCGGAGGCAGCGGCAGCGGCAGGCTAGACGTTGAGGAGCACGAGTATCTGTATCGCGTTGGGAGTGATGGGGGCGTCAGGGTGTTTGAGCGAGGGCAGTGAACGAGCGGGACGGCGTCACTGGGCTGGCAGTATAGCACGCATAGACGCAGCCGTGAGCACGGCCGCCAAGCAGAGACATGATACCAAAACGTCGTTTGCCGTTTCACTTTATTTTGATGAAGCCCGAACGAGATATGCTTAACGCCGCTACCAGTCTCGACCGTCACACGCGACGGCCAAGAGCGGTGCCCCTTTTCCCAATTCTGAAGCAACCAGACGACGACCACGACGACCAAAAACCAGCCCTTTGCGACATGGCGCGGAGCAGTCCCTTTCCCGGGGACTGATGTGTGTGTGTTGTTTGTGTGTGTGTGTGTATGTGATTTGAGAGTATGATGAGAATGAAAAAAATTCGTCTCTCTGGTCTTGGCTCAGTTCACAAAGAATAGGAAACCGTCAACGCCCGCCCCAAACCCGACAGCCCGCTTCACCTTTCACTAGAATCTGGCAAAGGTGGCAGCGTCAGAGTTGGGACCGCGCGAGCCCTGGGGGTGGCCCGTCTGGAAGCCGTTCTTGAACTTGCGCGGGACGGAGCCGAGGTACCGCATGCGGCCGGTGCCCGTGGTCTTTCTCCGCTTGGCCTTCTCGCTCCAGTTGTCTGTTTCGAGAGCGTTCTCGTGGTTAGAACTCGAGCAAAGCAGGCTGTCACATGGAGGTCTGGGCCTGCATATGCAGCGCCAGACTCCTTGTGTCGGATCGTGGAAGGGCGGACAACATACACTTCCGGGTCTTGGCGGCAGGGTAGCCGCACGAGGCGCAGGTGTGCTTCTGGACGTGCAGAGAGCGGCGACCTGTGGTGGGAGGCTTCTTGTCAGTCGCGCTTTCCTTGGAGAGTTCGTATCCATTCCGACACCACGCTGGAACGATCCCCGAGCCCAAATTCCCACGCAGACGGGCGACAGTCCTGCAGTTGCAGCGAGCTCTCCGCTCCCATCACATGCCCGGCGTGGTGCTTTGAACAGAAGCCGTGGGTGGGAAAATCGAGCACTAACCGCAACGACGGCACAGAGTGTGCGACTTGTTGTGGCGCTTTCCGAAGCTGGAGGTTCCCTTCGCTGTTCGTCGAGGATTCGTCAGTACAGAGATCCCTCGGCTGGGTCGCCTGTCGTTGGATGCGGGATCGAGAGCGTCACGTACTCATTGTGGCGGTATTCTGGAGGGCAAGAGTTAGTTATCGTGCGGTTGAGCAGGAGATCTCGAAAAGGCGTTCGGGAGAGAAAGAAACGAACCTTTACAAACCTGGCGGGACGTGAAAGATTGGTTCTCGGTCGATTGTTGTTGGCGTCGCAAAAAGCTGTCTCGCAGAATGGAATTTCTTGTTGTGGGGAGTTGTTCCGCCCGCTGGCTGCGAGTAGGGCTTCTGACTAATCGGGCAATCGCTCCGTGGCTGGGGTGGGGATGGTGGCTGGTGGCTGGGCGCTGGATAGTGGATAGTGGGTAGTGGCTGGTGGCTGGTGGCTGATAGCTGCGTGGAGAAGCAAAAATTTTCTGCCAATAAAACTTTGGCAGCCTTAGAGCTCCGACTTTAGACAACACCAATACACCAAGTCGCGTTTCCGCACTTTGACGACTGCTTCAGCCCTTCCTTCACGCTTACCCGCCGACGTCCTCGGTCGTCTCCAGCGCATGGGAAAATCGCGCACAGGTCTGCTGGGTGGCGGCGGCACAGTCTGCCAGCGCAGACCTCCCGGAGAAGCCTCCCAGAGCAGCCCTCCAGAGCACGGCGCCGTCTGCCAGCTCAGACTTGACCCGACGAGGCGCCCACACTCTAGCCTGCAAGCACCCGATCCCAGTCGAGCCGGCCAGCTTGACCTCTCTTCCTCTTCTCGATGAGCAAGTTTGCGACTGCTGTGCCACCATACCATGGTGATGGTGCCAGCACCCTTCCCTCCCTCTACATGATGAGAAAGATTGGTCCGTGTTTCCGAGCAGCTTAAGACCCTGCAGATGACGACCAAGCAAGCACTATGTGCACCTCTGATTACCCTTTGGCCCGATGCCGCACCATCACACTCGTCACGAGCTAGACGCCAGGAGGTCGCCTGCGGTACGCTCCATGTTTGTCATCTTGCGCACTTTGCCACGCTTCTGCACTTTCTCCACCCGAGGAGCTGCATCCTGGCAACGAGAAGGCGAGTGTCTTCTCGCTTACACGACGGACGGCTCGCGAAAAGGCGGAGACTGCACCATCACGGCCGGCGACAGGCCAGGAGAGAATAGCACCGAGGCCGAATACGATGGCAGGCGGCGTCCGAGAATGCAGCGTGTTCTCGTGGTGTCATGTGTCTCGCTCGGCCGTTGGACCAAGTGGTGATGGTGTGGCGGAGGTCTTGACTCCACGGAAGCGTGCTTCTCCGGACGACATGGTGTCTGGCTCCCAGCCCGTATTCGTCAGCATCGGTCTGACGCGATCGGCGAATCCTCATGTGGCATGTCAAGCGAGGAAGCAAACACTCTAGCACGGCGCAGCACCGTGATGAGCTCGGGAGTCTGCAGTCTGCAGCGGCGTCGTGTGATGTGTAATCGTTTGCTTTGGGCGGAGATGGTCCATCACCGAGAATACGGGGTTCTTGCAGCGGCGTCGTGTGACGCGTCATGTTTGCCATGGGGTGGTCATCATCGAGAATATCGGATAGTTGCAGCAGCCGTCTATAATACGGCAATGATTTAGCACAGCAGGCGAGAAGCTCACTAGCCGCGCTGGTCGTCACCGAAATATATCGGATAGTTGCAGCGGCGGCATGTGATGGTGATGGAGCTAAGTCACGGCGGCATTGATGCTCCATTGCTAATATATCGGGTGCGGCGGCGACTGGTTTGTAAAGGTGGCATCGGTGACCAGTATGCTCTATTACTAATATATCGGGTTCTTGCAGCAACGACAGGTTTGTGAAGGTAGCATTAGTGGCGAGTGTGCCAGTATGCTCTATCACTGATATATCGGGTGCTTGCAGCGGCGACTGGTGTGTGGAGGTAGCAGCGGTGGCCAGTATGCTCCATTACTGATATATCGGGTTCTTGCA